>WTSP01015235.1:332-74139 GCA_025331215.1 Actenoides lindsayi | reverse complement strand
ACACACCCCCCCCACCTTGCCACCCCTCCCAGGTCACTCAGGAAACCTATTGAAAAAAAAAAAAGTGAGAAAAGGAAAAGCATAAACCTGAATTAAAAATTGGCTTTAATACATGTTGTGGTCCACTTATATGGAAGTGACTAATTTTTGTAACTATTAGGAGTAAACATACAGTCAGTGTAAAGTCTAGAAAACATTCTCAGCCCCACTTCTCAGCCCTGAAAAAAGGTTTCAAATGGAAACTTAAACACCATGCAGATTATATGCACAGAGGTGAATTTCACCACTATATCTCTTCACTATCTGTTTTAAACAGTAGACAGACTGGACTGGAAAACACGAGTGAGGCATCTATAATCTTCACAATACAAAACAACTGCAGAGGACCATGAAGCAGGTCCAATCTGCTTTGGGCATGAAGGTTGGGGGTTTTTCCCAGCAGTGTCCTGCATGAGTCACAGAATGTTGTTATTCACACCACACAGAACACACCACCAACATCTTATGGCTCAGTGTTACTAGAATGTAGCTTTTCTATTTTTATTTTTTAATTACTTATAGGACTTAATAATTCAAAATGCTTCTGAAGTAATGATTCACACAAAACACTGGATATAATTCTAAGTCCTTCAATTCCAGAAAGATACTGATAGGTTGGAAGATGTTCAGAGAAAAAGTAAAATATGTGTTTAAGGCACTGGAAGGACTGATTTGTGAAAGGGTATTACCAGAAATAAATATGAACAGTATGTTGTAGCTTTGACCAACCCAGAATGAAGTTGGAGATGGATGTGACAACAACGTATGGGTTTCTTGAAAGGCGCAAGTTCCATTTATGGAAAAGAATTTGTATGCAGGTCATCCAGGGGCTAGTATTGTGGGATGTAAATTGTCAGTAGAGGAACCAGGGAAAAAAGAAATCAAAATGATTAGTTAGCAGAGTTGTATCTCATGAGAAGTGACTAAATTATTTTAAACAAGGTTTGGCAATACACTGGGGGCTGTACCAAAAGGGAAAAGTCCTATACAATCAGGGAGAGAGTTAATAATGTTTTCTCTCTCTAATTTCGGTGACTCAGCACCCCAGCTTCATCCTTTATGCTGTTGCAACCATCCTTTTTGTCTTTTGCTTTTTCAGGTCTTTGATATTAAAAAAAATACAGCTTTTGGAGTCATCTGCAACAAAAAATAGTTTGGTTTTTTGTTTATTTTTTTTAATTATCACATACCACTCAGCTAATAGTTACCATGATTTTATATACCTTTCAGCAAATGACTTCACAGTTTCTACACATAAATGGCCTGTATATACACCAGTTATCTGTCGTACCACTACCTTAACCATGAAGAGTTATACCAAGTTCTTGGGGGCAGTGCATGGAGCCAAATGCCTGTCTCCCTATCCAAGCTTTTCTTTGCAAGTTAGGCTAGTAGAATTTAGCTCAGCTTCTAGGCCCACATCAGTGAAATACTGAGTGCTTGCTTTAGGTGCACAGCATCCTTCAGGACTGGCACTTCTAGTCATACTTCAGTATAGACAGGCATGTCACTAAATCACAATATATCAAGTCTGGTACTGAATTTATTCTATAATAAGCTCTTCCTGATACAACTCTTCTGATTTTGTCTCTGTCTGTCTTGGTTTCCAATATTTTATCTGCATGATGGAAAGCTCTCATTTTTTGGACAGAACTTCCAGAATAAGAAAGTGATCTTGATATTGGCTCCTTCTCTTCTTTCAAGTCATTGCTGTATGCAATTTTTCTTGGAACAGACTTTTCCAGTATTGGATTCAAGCAAACATCATTTCAGCCAAGGTCATAATTTTGGACTGAACAAGGTAACAGATCTGTTTATGTGCAATTCCAAAAAAAACTCTTATAAAGATAGCAGTTTCTGGTGAGTATTAGCAAAGTCATTTGCGACCTGATCTCGCAAGCTTTTCTATGGCTTTGTGTGGAGTTCTTGGTACAGGAAGGAATCTTTCAGTTCACAATTCCAGTTAAAATGAGGATCCAGTTCCTGAATGGACGTTTGAACACTCTTCCATGAGTAAACTATCAGTAACAATTTCAAACTCAATTCTTTATAGAAGCTTTATAAAAGTACTTTAGAGAATAAATTAATATCATTGCCTCTATAGCCCCTTAAGCAATCCCCTCCTTGTCCTGGAGGGGAGATCAGTGGTATTTATCTTCTCCATTACAAGTATTGTCTAACCTGTCCTTAGAGACCTCCAACAAAAGTCTTTACCAGAATTCTATTCTGTCACTTCAGTACCCTCAGTTTTATCAAGTTTTTCAATTACAGCTAGCCTGGATCTTTCTGGTCATAATGTAACTGTTGCTGCTTGTCTGCCATACTGTGGAGAGCCAGCCAAGCCTTTGCTTTCTGCCACAATCAGAACTCATTCAATCTGCTGCCGGAGACTGTGTTTTTCTCTATTTCTTCTTGAACTATTTTTCTATTGATTCCTACATTTCTTGAGGCATTCTGCCCAAAACTGGACAGATGTGCAAATATTCAGCTGAAACTTTAGAGACTTCTGAATAGAGGTCGAAGTCTATGTCACTTATTCCTACTTACACCTTCTGATACAGCACTGGTCTTTTCCAAAACCAGCATGAAATTACTGGCTTTTGTTGAGCTTATAATTCATTGAGATCCCCAGATCTGTTCCATAGAAATGTTACCTATACAGATATTTCTGAGAATGAGTTTACTGATGTAGATGGTTCCTGTCTATGTACCTTCCACTTGGCCCTGATGAATTACAGTCTCTTTTTATTAACCCCAGTTCTAGCACCCATCTAGATTATCCCTGATTTATTCTGTCTTCTGACACACTTGCAGATGCACTTAGTTTGTTCACCATCTCCAAATTTTGATAAGCACTCTCTTTTTTTCTATCATCAAGGTCATTAATGAAAATATTATCACTGGATCGTGGACAAACAGTTGTAAAACTCCAGAATCACCATGTAACTTCTCCACAAAACACTCATGTATTTTCTCTCCAAATACAGCTTTCCAAACAGCTTTATAACTCCCCTGTAAGTGTTTTATACATTCTGTACTCCCCTGGCTTGCTCAAGTGGTCTTCCTGTGACACACCATAAAAAAAAAACTTTGTTAAAATTTTTGTATGATGTGTATACTTCTCCCTAATGACAAAGCAAAACTATGCTATTATCTTCCTGAAATGAATGAGTTGTTTGATAGTTTGTCTCTAACAAATCCTCACTGGCTGTTGGCTTATCTTTTTGTTGTCTTCCACGTATTTACAGCTAGGTTGTTGGCTTCTTTCTTCCAGTAATCTGCCTTCCTCCCCTTTTTATAATGATAGACACTTTGTTTGCCCTTCAACTGTCATCAACATATGATGTTTTCAGTGAATCATTCCTTCCTACAATCGCCTTTGTGAGCTCCCTTTATGTACTTTTTGTCAGATGTTGTAATTTGTTGCAGATAGGCAAGCAGACACAATGTATGACTTGGATCATGTTCTGTGTTGAATAAATTTCTGCATGATTTTGAATAAGTAACCTTAATGGAGAAGGCGTCACAAAGCTGATTTGCCAGGAACATTCTGATTTTACTGATATTTTTTAAACGCTTGCTGAAACAGAAGCATTTAAAAAGAATGATCTTTTAAGCCACAAGCATAATACTTCAGATTATGCACAAGCATAGCTAAGACTCTTCTAGTATTCTGATACACCTTGGTTCTTTCAGTGTCTGAAACAAAGGCAGCAATGATTGCTTCCAGGAAAATACAGAAGCTGTGTTAAATAAAAAACAAAAACAAAACAAAAACCATCCTGCAATATTTTTCTTCAAATATTCCATTAATTTCTAGGGAGGGAAATAAAAAGGCCAGTAAATTGTAATAAAGCACTGCTCTTTTGACAATGGATGTTGTAATTTCACCCCCAATGTTACTTTTATCATTTCAAAACTTGGTCTTGGCCACTTTCCAAATATTTATAGCCCTCATATAATGTCTCTTTATAAGTGCTCTCAAGCAAATAGCCAGTCCTGCAAACTCTTGCACATGTGCTGAACTCTACTATGTGAGGCAGTTAAGCATGGAAGTGTTAGCAACAGCAGAACCCCAACATAACTGGACTGCGACTTAAATCACACTGACAGATTAAAGCACCTGCTGGAAGTTTCACAGACATACATAGATATCTGTGCAGGACTGGAATCTTTACAAGGCAAGAAGAAAGGGATATAATGCAAGGCAGAGTGGAATAAGTCCAGCATAAAGCTGGGAGGCTGGACAGAGCAACTATGCAATTTAGTTTATGCAGTCCCTAACTACATTGCTGTGTCTTTTTTTAATGGTCTAAAGTAAGCTTGTCCTCTTGGCTTCATGAGACACTCAGAAAACAGCAAACTCCAGTTCTCATAAGCCACTGAGGATTTTGAAAGTGTCATTTAGTACAGTCAGATCTGTGAAACTGAGAAAAAGAATAAGAAAATTAAATGCATTTTCCTTTCTTATACTATTGTGACATTTCAAAATTGAAATGTTTTCAGCAGTCTTAATAGATGAAAAATAGGGGAACAAACAGTGATGAATTGCTTCCTATTGGTCTGTTAGTTAGCTCAGCTCTATGGGCTTGAGGAAAGTGGAGATGGGTACCTCCCCACCCCCCTGGAGATTCTGGCAGTGAAGCCACTGGTGTATGCACTGAAACATCAGGTACACATGGCCAACTGTGACTCTGCTGTTTTGAGAGGATGTCATCTTTCCTGGTATACACATCGTGCAGTTCACCATCCCATTAACCTTGCCATAGCTGCTGGCTGTGCTCACATCCGTTGATCCATACTGTTAACCACTTTCCCCAACCAGCTTATGTCCTTTCCTGGGATGTAGCACAGTTCAGCCCAAGCATTTTCTGGAGGGTATACATCTCATCCTCTTTTGGCCTGTGGATATCTAAGGAACTGGGCATAATTCAGTGGTTTATTTCAGGGCCCCCCAGCTCCGTGGTAGCTGAGACTACAGCATACCAGCTTTGGACCTCATGTTTCTTCTCCTTTACACACCCGCACCTTCTCCTGTATTGCCATCTGTAATTACATGTAATCTACCCACCTCTTAGTGTGCTGTAACTTATCCTCATGCACCCTACCCTACAGTTTTGTGTCCTCTCCTGATGCAGTCCTCTCCCCCTACATCCTTGCAGCCTTTCTCCCAGCCTCTTCTGCCTTCTCTTCATGGGCTGCCTTGTTTGAGGACACGGGCAGGTAAAGCAGCCCAGATGCAGGTTGAGAAGGTATCCCCAGCTAGCTAGGCTGAGAGGGATTGCCTCCAAGTCAGCCTGAGATGTACCTTCTCTTGACTACCTGTCAGCCTGTGAGACAGGCTGCCACTCAGCTGCTAGCACACCATCTCCAGACCAGATGTTGTGCAGATCTGGTTAAATTTCATCTGAGTTGTGGTGCAAGCCTTATTTTTGTATCTATTTTTCAAGTGCTTCCTCATCTCACTCTGTGATTTTTAGACTTTGGTTTCTTTTTTAACCCTTAACCAACTACTGACTATTCTGCATGTACACTGAAGACTGGTGTAACTACTCTTACCACACCATTTTCCTGTCTGTCAGAAGACGTGCATGCTGTTGCTTTCCTTTCTGTTAATTTAATGCCAGTGTATAATGAATTTACAACCTTTGCTTTCAAACAGATATGTCATAACAAAAGCAATTCATCCAAATTTTCAAAGGCACCTCAGTTACACAGAAGACTAAGCGTACCTTAGATAACTTGAGCAAATTTAGGTGAGAAAAAGGAGTTAGCTGCTTAAGACAAAAACCTTCAAGATGTGTAAGTAACAAGACTAGACTGAAAAAAACATTTTAGGTATTAAAAAAACCCCCTTGTCTTGCATCATCTAGAAAAGTTCCAGTAGATTTTTTTAATCTCACTAGGCATTTGGTTTTAGTTTTCAGCCTTCATTTTTAAACACTGTAGTTGTAAATGATCCCAAGATACTTTTGAAAATGTTTTCCTTATACATTTTTTTGCTGAGTGTTTTAGGTATGACAATTTTTTCCCCCAGTTTGTGGCCTCCACGGATGTTTAGATTTTCTTTTAGTGGTAGAAGACTGACAAGTTTGATAACAGCAGGTTCTAACCTAATTATTAAATGTTAACCTCTTGAGGTTAAGTAATCTCTTCTGATGTCATTAAAAATGCCCTAGGAGTCCTGATATTTAAAGAGAAAAATAGTGCAACTCTTCTCACTCCGGCCACCCAGTGCAGAACAGTCAGTCAGACAAGAACTCCCTGTGCCATTGACTTGTTTCTTCTTCCTGTCCTGACAGTATTCCCTACCCCACAAACTCCCCAAGCCATCCACAGTTCACAGGGATCCAAAGATACAAAAGCGCAGGAGGCTATATTGTGAAACATGGTAAAGCAACCCCATTTACCAACACTTACTACAGAAAATCACAGCCAATTTCAATCCTTTTGCCAACAACGAAGTTGTGCTGTATCCTTGAACAGCTGACCCCTCTCTGAGATTTTGGAAGTGTTGCTCCCTACAACGTCAAGAGGCATTACAGGTGCTTGGTCTTTATGACTGGTGAGTCATTTATGACTGTTGAGCCTTTAATTTATGTGCCTATGTTTGGATTTGTGTGTCTCGCTCAGATATGAGCAATTTAGCCTATTACTCGCCCCTTCCCCCTTCCAGATGATATGTCTATAGACTGACATTTAGTGGTACATTCACCCACAAGAACAGATGAGATGTCTGAAGCAGTTAAAGGAAGAGATATTTTCATTTCTAATAGCAGTCAGGATATTGGGAATGGATGACACATCCACCCGCTAAGTCAAATGGCTGGATTTTCCTGATGCAGTACAGACTTCTATTATAGCCTCATTGATAGTGTTCAGTAATCTCTCAATGAAGTGCACCATATACAATAATTGACGTGTGACCTTTCTTTAGGAAGAAAATGAAGTCCATGAACAAAAGCTGGCCCTGCTGGGCTGCACGCTAAGGTTTGTAGTATAGCTCCACTATCTCTAATTTTCCTGGTTCATGCAAAGAGGGAATGCCTGTGATTGCTTGGTAGGGAGGCCTTGTGCCTAAGATGTCCTTTTTTTCATGAAGGTGAGAACTATTTGAGTTCAAAGAATTAACTTTCTCCCATATGTTAGCACCCCTTAATGGACTCGTATCCTGCTGTAGCACTTTGGTTTGCTTTGGGTTTCTTTCCCACCACACAGTGGAGTCACCGCCCTCCTCATCCCATCACATCAGAAGGACCAAGGCAATGGAGGAAGGCTGCATTTCATCATATCATCCTGCATGGCTGAGTGCACAATGGTATCAGACAAGCCTTTGTGAGCATTTTGTGTCTGGTCAGTTTATTCTCATTCACCTTGCTTCTGTACTAAGTGCATAAAACATGCATCACCTACTCCTGAATTGGCAGGGCCTATATTAGCCTTGACATGCTGCAAAGATTGGCTTGAATTCCTTCACTGGGATTTTCTCCTTGTTGCTATTTTTATCAGGGATGGCTCTTGCCTGGTTTTCACTCAGAAAGAGTGTTGTAAACTTCAGACATCATAGCTGAGATGAGGACTGTTAACAGAAACATGCTTTTCAACCAAATGTTCATAAAAATGAAGTCAGCGCAAAAAGTACTGCAGAAGCGTTGTTTGGCTATCTGACAGAGAAACTGATCATTTTTCACTGTTGCAGTAAAATTACCATATAAGGTTACTTTAAAGTCATGTACTACATCTAACTTTCTATTTGAACAACAAAGGAGGAGGAGAGGAGAGGAGAGGAGAGGAGAGGAGAGGAGAGGAGAGGAGAGGAGAGGAGAGGAGAGGAGAGGAGCTAGGGGGTAGGAAGGCCACACCAAGGCTGTCTGTAATAATGTGTTGTATAATGTTTATTTTTTGCTTTTAAGAGGAATCAGGTACATTTGTTTGGTTGGTTTTTTTGGAGAGAGGCAAGAAAATACTTCCTTCTAAAGTACTTGGAGCCAGGATCAACTTCTGTTCACAGGCATAGACACACCATTTCCCTTGTCTTCAATCGGAGCTGCTCATGCATCTGAAGATACCCCCTAGGCTCTACAAGTTCAATAACTTCCCAGTCAAGGAGTGAATGTTTCTCTCCCCTCATTTTTTTATCATTCACTGACTAGCCTCCAGATACATCCTTTGTTAATCTGAAAGCCTTGTGAGAAATCATCCCTCTCCCCGAGCCCCTGTTCATGTGTAAAAAGGAGATACATTTATGATTCTTCCCTGTAGAAGATTTTAATAAAGACATAAGGCATTTGCTGCCTACAGCTTGTACACTTTACCTAGCTTACCCAAGAAGCCCAGAAATGGAAAGTGCACAGCTGTGATTACATTTCTTCATGGGTGTGTCCATGGGGGGCCAGTACACTGGACAGCAGAGTCCATGATCAGCTCTGTCACTCCTCAATTTCTAAGTGACCTTTTTTTCCCCCCCTTGACCTTGTAGCTCTCTGTTACCTAATCTCAGAATAATTAGGGAGAGTCAGACTCTTGAATTTTCAGTAAGGTGGTGTCAATGGGGTATTCATCTTAGCTGGCAGCTTTAAGGCTTCTTTAATGTCAGGGGTCTCTCTGCCAGGACCAGCTGTGTGAAATGAAGGGTGGGATCAGCTTAGAGACTGGGGGTCTCCTCTGTCATACTGACACCTTTGATCAAACCATAAAACCTCAAAATTGCCTGACATTAATATGGCACTGCAGTTTTGCCTCTGGCCACAGGTAAAAGTGCATCTCTTTTGACAGTGCTGCAGAGTTTGTCGCCTACTCTACAGCTGAGCCCTGATAGATTTACGTGTATATTGTTCTTCTGTCTAACCCTTCTGCCAGGCTGTAATGTGGAAACTGCTCTTTAAACTCTCAGCATGGTAAGTCCTTCACTATAGGCTACAAAGTTTATTCTCCTTAAATATGGGGGAGGAAAAAGGTGATCTTCATGACTACATGCAAGAACTGTGAATCATGAATGAAACCACACCTAAATCGTAGGAAGCAGTAAGATTTAAGATGCATCTTATTTTTCCCATATTATCTTTCTTGAAAGGTTTCCTTGTCAATCTTTTGCACATCTTACACCCTATTCTGCTGTGTGAAATTCTTCCTTTGCACATACAAGGTCCTTGGCATGGACATCATATAGCCCATAGTTGCTGGAGGTGACTGAACTGACTAACAACATGGGTGCTGCTTTACTAAGTCTCTGAACACAAGCTGTTCATTGTCTCATTAATAGCATGTATCTTCATGTCTAGTATGAGTCTGTACAAGTCTGTATTACTGTGAGATTGAAGTCTTAAACTAGTTTTACAATCTTACTGCAATAATGTTTTTCCAGTATACTTTAGTACCTCCAAAAGTTTGCCATCATTTCCTTGCTGGGAGATCTTTTCTGCTTCACTTGCTATCCATATGACAGTAAAATAAATTGTCAGTTGGAAGTATACAAAGGAAACTTTAGACTTTTAAAGTGGAATGCAGTTTTTTTTCTTTAAGGGAACATTGGAATTCTTTCTTATAAGATGTGAGCTTTTGCCAATTTCTTGTTCATATTCATAAGGCAGGAAGTCTGAGCAATACATGAAAAATCTAAGTTTTCACTTAACTAGAAACTGCAAGCAGACAGACGTAGATGAGAATATGAATAAGGATCCCAGTAGAGTATTTCCATGTTGTTTCAACTCTGGCATTAAGTTACTTCTAGAGGAAGATGCTGCAAACCGAAGTTTTCAATTTTTCCAAAGAAACAGACACAACACAGTCAGTGACAAAATAAGCCTCCCACAGATTTTTCTTTCAGGCTGTCTTCACCATCTGTAAAAAACTAAAAAGACATGGAGCTAAGAATCTCATTGGCCCATCAAGGTCCTCTCCTACCATTTCTGTCACTAGTGTTAGTTGTGATTCTGGATTCAAAAAGCTGGAGGAAACATCTTGCATAATGGCATATTAATACCTACCATAAACACCTACCAATGGTCCATCTACTGCAGAATCCAGAATGTCATGCCTGGATGGTCACACTGAAATGTGTTCAATAAACATCCAGAAAATCAGATTTTTAAAATTTTTTCCCAGTGAAAATCTAGTCAAGGAAAATTACATATCTGCCACAGACATAAAGCTCTTTAGACTAGGCACTGGAAAGTCTCCATTGCAAATATTTACATATTTGTTTCAAAGCAATTGGTATTCTTTTGTGGTGCCCAATAGAAGCCAACATCAGAGTCTTCTCTAAAAACTACAACACTTACAAAAATAGATAAATACACAAACTAATGACTTTGAGGGAAGTTTCTTTCTAACACAAGCAAGCAGGAAGTTGCTTAGGGCCTAAATCAAGAACAAGGATTTTCTTTAGAAAGTCAACTAATAAATAATATGACAGTGGATATTTTTATTATTCTTAGATATAACTAATTCCTTTCTGTATCCTTCTGTGCCTCAGTTTTGTTAAGGTCAGCAAATATACAAATTTTGCCTTTTATCAGTCTGGAAGTTATTACTTTTTTTTTTTTCCCTTGGCTATCTTCTTGTTCTTCTGTCACAATATAGAGTTAAAAAAAAAAAAGTACTCCTCACCTTTGTGGAATCATTCAGTATTTTGTAGGCTCCTAGCTGCATGTTTGCAAGGACTAACAAATGCCTATTTACAAATATTTATTTGTCATTGTTGTACAGGCAAATATCAGCCATACTTAATGTGGATATTACATGGAATAGTGATCGCAGTGGAAGGTGGATGACAACTGTAAGTAGCCCAATGAGTTTCTCTCTCAATAATTATTTATTTGAATGCTGCCTAGATGAGGATTATCAGTGTTATCTATCTGAACAAGGTCTATTTAGATTGTACTTAATTTCTAGAGTTGTAGGAAAAAGTTGTCCCTTTAATTGGTTGATGTCCAACCACACATTTCACTCATTGTTAGCACATCATGTTCTACAAGTACTTATTTGAAAGACACACCCTCAACTGTTTCATTTGCCCAGTCCTCTGAAGTATGATACTATTATAAAAAATATAAAATGGCCTTAAAAATAATAGGGGATCCCTATCTGGAAAAGATGATAAAGAAGATTCTGTAAAGATAATATATCCGTTCATACTGACACGGATTGATCCTTGTAAAAGCTAACTATTTTACTTCCAAATTTGAGTTTTAAATTTATTGAGGAACATCTTTATTGAGAGCGTTTTATTCATCTATCTCACCAAAACCAAAAAATCGTACACTTGGTGCTTACCAATGACAATGACTTTTAGAAGCAGCCATCTTGTGGGTGCCATGAAATATTCACTATACTGCTCAAACTATTTTCCAAATATAAATATCTGTCTGTGGATCATTACCAGAGGCAGATGGGGCACAAATCAAAATTCATACAAATCTTTTTTTTTTTTTTTTTTTTAATAGACTCTATGTAGGACTGTAACAAAAGAGCTCATTTGGATGACTTATGTATTAGATCAGAGGAGTTATCACTGCACAGGAAGTACCTATCAAACTAAATATTTTTAAATGATTAAAAGAAACCCACTTTACTAAGGGAAAAGTTATGTGCTTAGGCACCAATGACATTGATTTATGCATAACTGGATATAAAAGAACAAAATAGAATTGAGTTTTCAAATAGGAAAAAATATCATAAGAACAAACTGCAGGTTTCTTGGAAGTTTGTACAGATTAAAAATAGACTGGGCCTTTATATTTAATCTAGAGCTACATCTTCAAATCCTATCAGAGGATGAAATCTACTTCCTCAGTCTTCAGAAATCCAGAAGCATGGCATGTCACATAGCCTGCTCTCATCAATGCAAAGATGTAGGGACTTTCAGAGGATAATTATTGCATGTGTTTGAGACTCCTGTCACAGGGTGGAAGGAGGAAGCTTCCTTTTCTTGAGAACAGGGATGCTGAAAGGTTACAGTGGATACCTAAGTGGCTGCACTTCTGGTTCATGATGGAGTAACAGGGAGACATGGCACATCAACCAAAACATGGGTAGGAGTTGAGAGTTGGCATATTACAGTTCTACTGGCCAGAAGGGAGCTGCGAGGATTGGAGATCTCCTGGATCCCCTCTGCTTCACTTTACAACAGGAGAACAGGACAGGCAGATGTGGTGCTGTAGGCAAGGTACCATGTGGCTAGGACTGCAGAGCTTGCAGTCTTCAACTGACTGAGGACAACGTCAAGAACAATGCTATGTAGCAGTAGGGGCAGAACTGGTGTCCTGCTCTTAGATGGATATGAATCATACTACCATGTTTTCACAAATCCAGCCCCTTGAGAGGATACGGATACTAGGTGACAGTGGCTTGGGAACTAGGATAAGGGTATAAGGTGATAGTGGACAGTATCCAGTGTGTAAGGCAAAAAATCTGTCTTTGTCTTTAAATTTTCAAAGATAATGCTAAGAATGCATCCTCATTTAATTATCCTCTTTACCACCTTCTCAAAGCATGCATTATCTGACTTCTGAGAATTTTTCACTTGCTTTTTAGTCCATACATTTGCAGTGCATATCTTTTGAAAGCAAAATCGTCTGGACAGTGCTACAAATGCAGTTCTCGACAGTGCAATACAAGACAGCATTCTTACTTATAAGCTGTTGTATCACAGTCAATGGGTCTTTGCTGCAGTGATGAAATAACCATTTTCTTGTCTTTGCCATTAAATTGTTTGCAGCTCATACCACCAAACTCTATCCAACTATGCACCATAAGTAAACAGTTATACAATGAGCTGGCAAAAAAAAAAGAAGGATCTTTACTCATGCTGAAAGTTTGGAATTAACAAAAATGTATAAAGCATCAGAAGCAGTGTTAAAGTTCCCTACCTTTTGGGGCTTGGTTGTCCAAGCCTGACTTAGTGGGTGTGTCAAAGCTGAAAGCCATGAATAACTTCTCAATCTCTATCTATACTGTGCACCTTGGCAATATCATGCCTGCAGATTTGTGGGTGTCAGTCTGGTGTGTGCCATACATCTCATAACTTATGGTTTCCTGTGGTGGAGAGCTTTGGTGTGGGGACAGTCAGAAAACCATGATGCATGTATTCCTGTCTGCCAGACTGTCACAATGCTGTGAAGCTCACTGACCCTTACTGTCAGGTAGAGTCATGTGTCCTATGGGTGCAGGGGCTGCAATTCCAAATATCACCTCACATTCACTGTTGCTCTGCAGATCTACCACAGGAAATGCATCCACTGGCATCAAGTAAGAAATTATCATTACCTCGTCTGTTACTCAGTGGTCATTCTCCAGATACATAAGAAAATCTTTCCCACATGGACACTGAATATGTGGCAGGACTTTTCACGCGGCACAGGAAGGTAGATACCTGGTTAAGGCTTCTGACTTCAGAGATTGGATATCTTTTTAAGGTCATCTCTAGCCTCAGTCAAAAGGCAATTTCATCCTATTGACAGGGCTTTAGGTGGATACCTGAGCATTTTAGCTGGTGAGTCAAAAGTGACTGGTTTTGATGAAAATTTTATTATTTTCTAGCTAGCTAGAAAAGTTGGTTCAACCTAACCCAAAGGTTAAACACAGTTCAAGTCAACCTTAAAGAATTAGGAACCCAACTTCTACTGGAAAATCCCTAGAAGATGATCTGCTTACTTTTCTCCTAGTCTTTATATTGATTACTGTGGCCTTTGATAAAGGCCCTGAGTGAAATTTATGCTAACGTTAAGGGCATGCTGAGTAAACACTTGTACAGCAGAAGGTTGAGGAGCTTGTAACTTGAAAAGCTGAAGTGCTTGGTTTTTGTTTCAGTCAAAAGGAACACCAGCTTCCCCAGACAGCACTGCTGGATTTGAACTCTGGCTCTGGAGAGACTGGATACACCCAAATTGCACAAACCCTCCCAAGGCTGAACTGTACATCACCTATCCACCTACAATAAGCTGGTGGGGGTGTTTTTGCTGTTTTCTTAAGCAGGTCAGTGCTGGCTGTGCCTCTGCCTGCCTACAGGATCTTGCTGTGGTGGCACATGCCAAGTAACTTTCAAAATGGGTAATTCTATTGCCAAAAGTATAGCCTTGCTGGCATGAATGTCCTTAGCATCCGTGCTTGGCTTTTGCATCTCCTATTAAGCCCATGGTGCAAAACCTTCAGTGTTATCAGCCAGATCAAGTTAATTCTACACAAAAATCAGTATTACTGCCAGTTGCAGTACAGGTATATCCCAAAGTTTCCAAACATATATACCCTGTATTCTTTGTGCTTGTTCCTTGGCAGTATTTCACTGTAAAAGTGCAATGATTCCCCTCTCCCTATTTATACAATCTTTTCTTCAGTCATGCTAATCTCCAAAGACTCTGAATCTAAAGAGCAACCTCATTGGTTTACTAGCTAGATCAAGATAAAGGGGGAAAAAAGGCTGGAAATAAATGTAGATTGGATTGAACAATGATCCAAAGGATGCATATATAGTTAACATTAAAATACAAAGAGCAAGATAATGGCATAATGTCAGCATCACTGGTGGTATAGATAGAAAGGTTAAAAATATATTAAACCTCCCTGAATATAGTCTGTTTCATCTGGGTCTTGTGTGAGCTTAAGATCTTAAAAAACTTCAGACATGCTCATGACCAAAACACAATAGTACTACTATTCAGGCTGCTGGAAGTACTTGGTATCACCAAAAGCCTTTCTGGCACCTCTGATTACTTAGTACCTGCCAGCCACTTGCTTAAGCATTGGTGACTTGAAGATGGATAACTAGAGATGGGCTGTTTATCTGGGGAGACAGGGAGAGAGCAGGAGGGATTTGCCTGCATACAGCGTTCGTAACTTGTTTGCCACCATCTCAGTGTTTGGGTGATATGGTATTTATAGACACTGCTTCAGCCAGAGGGAATGATGAAAGGAAAATAAAAGCATAATTCATGAATCAGAGCTAGCCTATAACCACCATGCACAACAAATGACAGAAGCTGTGGCTGCGGGAGTCCAGATCCACTCCTCAAGCAAAATGGCTCCTGCACCTACCACTCATGGTTAGAAAACAAAGGGCAGATCAGAGTTCCCCTAAATGGAAATGATAAACAGTTTATTATGCCTCAATATAAGGTCTGTACAGGCCCACGACAAGCCATCAGTCTTTTCTAGCAATGTATATATATATATATATGCATGTATATAGTCTTGGCTTTGAAATAGACAGTTGTACCAGATTTAATCACACTCCTGTGGTATTCTTTGAGGCTGACCAGATAAACACTGTTATCAAGGCCTACAGGGATTCTGTCTAAACTCTACAAACATTTGTTCAAAATGAAAATGTGAGCTGGCAGCAAACCAGGCTTCCCCCATCTTCTCCCGCTTGCTTTCTGACCCCCAAGAGATGCCATGGATGTGTACATGCTGCAAGTGGGCTTTGCTTTCTAGAATTTTGATCCTCTCAGGAGCTGCGCTGCTACTCAAGAGAAAGCCTAGGCCTTCAGCTAATCTCAGGATGGTTTTACTTCTAATCACTAGTATACTTATTCAGAATTTGCCTTTCCTTTACTAATTGCATGGCAACATAAGCCTGTACAGTCTAGGGGGTGTGTGGACATTGACTTCAGAGGCAATTTGCACAGCTTCTGTTTCCTGCCACTTGCTTTACCTGTAGAGCTAGGTATAAATTCCTGCTGCAGGTCTGTGCAGTTAATGTGGAAGGGTCACTGGGCAGCCAGAGGGAGGAAAAGTAGGCCATTAATAAAAATAATAAAAATTCAGAAGAACTTCTGATGCCCTCTGCAAATCAGTGACATTGTTCTTTTGGATGTCAAGGATAAACTGTCTTACTATTTACAAGATAAGCTTAGAGAACAGCTAAAAGTCAAACAGAAATTTCTTAACTATCTCCTTGTCAGCTAGGAGCATCACCAAGACCATTGTTACCAACACATCTAGTAAGCTTGCTGCATGCAAATAACACTTGATTTATTTCACTAGCTCTCAGATAAACACAGTGATCATTTGAATTGCTGTTAGCCTGAAACATGCTACAGAAGCATGGGGACTACTCAGGAAACAAAAACTCAGGGAAATATGTGTGAAATTCAAACCTGTTACCATTTGCCACATACTGAATGCATGTGTCATCAGTACAGGAAATGAATAAGCTATAGATCATAGATCAAGAATATCCCTTGGACTTAGGAGACAAGTTGTAGATGATTTTTCATTGAGCTAACCTCATAATCTAGACAAGCTTTCAAGATGTGTAGACACTGCTCTCATCCTGGCAATACCGCCCACAATTTTTTTCCTTTCTTCATGTTTGTTATTGTGCTTAATTGGCCAAAATGATTGACATGTTTCTGCTTCAACACAAATTCTCCTGGGTCGAGGGTTGGGGCTTAGCAAGCAGATTAGAAATAGGCTTTACTTGATGTTAAGGGATTCCTGTCTAGTACAAAGCAAGCAAGGATGAAAACAATAATACTACATTTTTTTCAATGGAATCATTCATGTTTCTTCTCCTCAATCCCTCAAATTAAATATATTCTTTATATTTCTATTTTCCATGTGTCATTAGATAATGAGCATTAATGCTTGTTGTGATGCAGTTTATCATCAGTTTATCATTATTTAATGGAGGACTTTTATTTCTTTTTCCTCCACTCATATATAGGAAACCATTTTTACATTAAATTGTTACTTTCTGAAGATGCAACTGACACAAGCATGTGGAGCACAAAGCAGATGGGGTTGTCACCTGTGAAGAGATTGAGAACAAGCTTTATTTCCCTCAAGGAATCCTCTGTCTGTATGCCACTATCATGAAAATGTCCATTTTCTGGCTCAAAGATTAAGCCAAAGGAGTCTGCTGCCAAGTGATTACCCGCCTGTTTTGGCATTCACTGCTTGCTTTCTGTCTCAGAGTCATACATTCCTAGAGATGGGACTGAAAGTTCACAGGTTGGGATTATCTAGGTGTGACTGACAAAATCAAGACTGTAGTTATTCTTCATATTGCCATTATTTCTCCTGAGCAATTAGAGGTGTGCCACTCTGAATTCTTAAAGGAAAACCTGCAATGGCACTATGTGGTATGGTTGCATAGTAAATGCACAGATGGTAAAAGTCATCCTTGAGCTGAGGTTGAATGAACTACCTGACTCCTGGGGGCTTGAAGTGTAGAACTTAAAGCAACCAGAGATACATCTATCTGCTAAACCAGACCAATAAACACACTGTCTTGATACTGCTTATGTTTCCTGTACTCACTACAGGTGTATAAAGATGCATGTGTACTGAGGTGAAGCTCTGCTGTTTGAAAAGCTGACACAGATCTGAAATCTCACAATGGCTGCAAGATGTCTGGGTTTTGTGACTTTGTGAATCCTCTTGCATTTGAAATCAAGGGAAATTCTTTTTGGCCATCTTGAGTCTGCACACATTATGTGCCAAGCAGCAAGGCACTCAGAAAATTCTGCAATTATTTTTGTTCCAAATCATACAGCAGTTTCCTAGCATGGAAACTTCAGTACACTCAGAAAGGAGTTTGTGGACTTAAGCCCTTTTTTTCTGAGGTCCAAAGTGGCAAAAGCACATAAGTGGCAGGGTTCTGTCCCTTGTACCCTCCAATTGGTCCCTCTTTCTCTGGTTGTCACAGAGCTCTCAGACATTAGAGTCTCCAGCAACATCACCATGCAGTCCAGACTCCCAGCTATGGATTAGAGCCTTTGTATTCAGAGCCTGAAATGGCTATATGGTAATAATAGCTCTTTAGGAAAGGCAAACTGTACATAGGCTGATCCCTGTCCTTGCTCCATGGGTGAGCTACAGCCTGAGAGAGCTGTGACATGGACATCATCCTTCCTAAAGGAGGAAGATTTGTCTGAAGAAATCTAGAGCATCCCCTTTCCTTGCTGTAGTTTTCTTCTCTGCTGATTTTTTCTTGTGTTAGCATGAGAACTGGTCATAGAGCTTACATTACCAAGGCAGAATACTAGAGCAGCTGGACATTTAATCTGACTCAGGATGGCATGTATTTGCACTATCTTCTTGTTTAAACTGTGCTGCATCATTTGTGATGAATAGCTCTAGTGGGCCTTTTTAAAACCTGCTGCATTTCAGCGTTCCAGAAAGGTAGGGTAAGGATTATTGAGGCTTTAGAGAGTTAAAGAGGAGATTAAGAGTTACCCAAATTGAAGGTATAGTAAAGAAAGCAGAAATAAAACAAAGCAAACAATAATTTAAAGGAAACTTATTGGGAAAAAAGGTTGGGTTTTCTTTTTTTTTTTTTTTTTTTTTCCTTCATATTGTGATGTGAGAGAGCTTAAAAAGAATACACCTTAAGATTATAAATTTTACTTCTCATTGGCAGCAAGACTGGAAACTCTCTGGGAAACTCCTGTGGCCTGAGCAGTGCAAAATACACTAATGTTACTAAAAGACATCACAGTACTTTATTGATTTAAAACTTTTTTCTTGTGACCGAGCTTTTGTGTCACTTGATATGTCACATCTGACATGCATTGCCTTTTGCTGCGGTCTGTATATTAATGTCCAAGTTGCAAGCAGGGGGAATAGAGGTAGAGACGAATGCAAACAGCCAGGAGTCCTAATCTTTGAAATGACCCTCCCAAGAGCTTTAAGTGAAAACATATGTAGATTTTTTAAAAATGTAAATAAATCCTTCGTAATTGTTCTAGAATTCTTACCCTTTTTGTTCAGCTTTTTTTCTAGCCAAGAAACTGTCTACATTCTTAGTCTAAACATATCCCCCTTGTCTTTAATTTTTCATAATTAAACACATTTTCCATAGTGTGTAATCCAACTAGGGCAGGTCTAGCTGATTGCCTGTCCGTGTTTTTATAAACTGAGGCCCTCGCTGAAGAAAAAGGGAAGAAATCTCTGAGTATACCCAAGTAAAACATGAAACAAAACAAGATCCAAAACAGATTTAAACATCTCCACAGTTTGTCTACACCTTCTCTGACTCCCCAGCACTTGGCTGAAACAATAAACAAGCGCAGGCAAGTCTGGTGCATTCGCTGCAGTCCTGCATGTGCCTGGAGGATGTGCGCTGCTGGAAGATTTTGAGTAACTCTGTTGTCCTCGGTGCACATCTCTCCGACTTTTGAGATAGGCGGGAGTGCTTCCGGAACTTCCCAGATGAGAACTGTGATTTGCAGATTTACATTCAGTTCTGAAGGTGTTTTGCTCATTGACCACAATTTAAATCTGAATGGAGTTCTGGTTAAGGTTTGAAAAAGTTGTGCAGCAGAGACTCTTAAAAACTTGCCAGTTGCCAATGATGGCTGCTATTTGTAGTTAGATAACTTCAATGTTTGTAATATTCAAGGAATTTCCTGTAGTAAACACAGAAATGTACAAATGATACTGAAAACTGAGACAGCTGTATCTACTTATCTTAGGTAAAACTGAGAAGCTTTCAAAGGCCACTGCTTTTTGTGCCTATTTAGTTTTGGTCACTTAAACACAAAAGTACCAAAATAGAGATTGGCACCAAAACTAAAAAGAGAGTT
The DNA here is from genome assembly GCA_025331215.1 of Actenoides lindsayi. Classification (NCBI taxonomy): domain Eukaryota; kingdom Metazoa; phylum Chordata; class Aves; order Coraciiformes; family Alcedinidae; genus Actenoides; species Actenoides lindsayi. The sequence continues at coordinate 54,574 of WTSP01015235.1, read as the reverse complement.
TTGTTGCATTTCAGGTTTGACTGAAGGCAGGATCAGTTCTGTCATAAAATTTTTCACCTAAATTTCAGAAGAATTGAATATCTATATTAATTTCAAATGTCTGGTTCCAAAGGGACCCTTATCTTGGATCTATTTATCTTCAGTTGAACAGATTCTCTATATTGCTTTTAGCTCCCTTACTAGTTAGCTCACTCTCCTTTTAAACATCATTTTTTTGCTGACATAGAAGATGGTCTTGTAAAACAATGAAAATGAAGAGGTCTGGGGCCCATTCCCAAGTAGTTACTCATTTCGGATGCTCCTTCTTCGAAATCGTTAGATGTACAATTTGTAGGTTCATTATCCCCTGAGCTGGTGCTCAGTAACTTGAGCCTGGTAAGAAAATGAATGGCATACTTTGAAGGGTACAACACAAGGAACTAGAGGCTCTTCTTGGGAGGAACATACGAGGAATAGATTCAAATTTGGCCAAAGTCTGCTTCTTCAACTTTTGCACTTACTTAGGACAACCACAACAGTAGGTGTTTGTTTGCATTTGCTGAGTGCTTTGAAAGAGCCTACTAAACCCTGCTACATGGCCGAAGAACCCTGTGACCAATGTCGCCGTCAGTGAAGCATATAAGTGCAGACCACCATCCTTTTGAGTTTATTTTATTATTCATTTCTTATGGATCTTTAGCATCTTGCTCTGTCTCATGATATTTTCTTACCTTGATACCTGGGGTTAGCCCTACGGTTTTACAGAGATTAATTTTCCTGCTGCCATTTCTCAGCTGTTTGTCCTGTCCCACCTTAAGTTCACTATGATTTAGCCTTTCTGTTGTTCTGCTTCTGTGTAAGTTACACAGTATATAGTTACACAGCATATTTCTAATATTTACCAGGCATGTCTTCAGAGTGAAGGAATTTACCTTCTAAATTTTGGATTATTTATATTCTTACTTCCTTCTCATATGTCCTTTATGATTTCCTTAGGAAAAAAAGAAAATGTGTCAACAACGTACAGTTTGGTACACCGTGGATAAACATCCAGTATAATCAGAGATTAAATCACGCAGTATTTTAAGATGGAAAAAAAAAAAAAAGAAAACTTTTTAACCAGTAAAACGATCATCCGTCATGATGTCTATGCACAACTGCAGATGTTATGTTGGTCCTGTTAGCAACGCTAACATCCAGCAAGGTAGAGGTCATCTCTCTCCCACACTTTTCAGACTTAAGACCATTTTTGAAATATAGCTTGTATTTGATGTCCCTGTTTGCATTGCGCTTTCAAAATTTTCCGTGCAAACATAAGTTACAATAGGCGCCTTTCTCTACACACAGCTCCCCTTTTTAGGTGAACATGCTTCTAAGAAATCAAACAGCCACTCCTTGCCCCGTGAAAGGGGAATAGCTGTTCAAGTAGCCAGTGGTTGTGTGAAAGCAAACAGAAGTGACTCACCAGCTGGTGTGGGTATGCTGTGGCAGAGGGGATGTAATCCCACTTTGACACCGGGTGATGGATTTGAGAGAGCAAGCCTTTGTAGGTCCCCAGGTCATTTTACAAACAAGCAGGGTGGTTTCCACCACTGCCCATGTAAGCTAAGCATCCACATAAGACTGCTAAAACCCAGGAGGCTTTTGATTGGATCCCAGCAATGATCTGGCTTCCTTTCACCAGTGGATATCAAGTCGAGCTCAGCTGCCACTGCAGGAAGTCCCTAAGCTTCTCAATGACAGCAAAGGGAAATGAATGCCAGACGAAGGAATGGTCTGTTGTGCTCTCCTTCTCATGGGTTTTGATTAAGCTTGTCTACCATCAATGACACAATGTAAGGCAGGACACAGTATGTCATTCCTACAATTTGCTAATCAAAACAGCAAGAATTGTGTGATTTGCTCAGCTATAATAGTACTCTTGGCCACTGTAAGTCTAGTTCTTATCAAAGTAAGAAGAAAGAAAGTGAAAAATCAGGTCCACTGATCAATATTTAATTTGGTTTGCTGATCCAAAAAGACAATAAGAAAAAACACTGATAATGAAAGGGTGGAGAACAAACAGAAACAGAACAAACGGACATGAATAGAATATTTGTCAGTTCATCTTTCTCTCTGCAGGTGCTGGGTGTTCCCAATTTTCTTTCTGATATGCAAACAGAAAAGCTACCACCTCCAGATGCACAGTTGCCTTGTACTCTTTCTAGTGTCCTGGTCCCATGAAGGCTGAGCTGCTTCAGAACAAAAGCTCATGGACCTTTCAGTGCACCATTGGAGGGGATCACAGGTGGATCCTCAGAAGAAAACAAAATATCATGGGACCATTCTTACGGACATAATGCTCAGGCCAGTATTAAAGAACCCTTAAAGACAGAGTCCAAGGCCAACACTTGAGAAACTCACTGATGACGTTGCTGTCCAGCCCAGGAGAAAATGTGGAAAGATGAGTGAAAAATCAGAGAAATACAGCAGAAGGATATAAAGAAGGAAAAAAAACCCTACACCAAACCAAACAACCCACCTACAACAAAAAAACAAACAAATCAAAAAGAAACAGACTAAGGGCTCTGAAATCTGAAAGGCCCCAAATGTGATCTTATTAGAAATATGAAGTATGTTTCTGTTTCCTTTAGAAGGGAAACTAAGGAAAATTTCAAAGACTTAAAAAAATTGGTTTTATTTTGAAGAGTTACCTATATAAATTCCAAAAGAATACAACATTTTTTTTGCTCCTTTTCATTCCATTTGCTAGCTGTAGCTTTCTTTGTCCTTTCATTTACCTAAATCTTGTCTTTTCAAACCCACTTTACTAGATTAACCTTGTTGCTCAGACAGCAAAGTTTAACTCCAAGATAAGCCCCACAAGGGGATTTGTGTGAAAAAAACCCAACTTTTCTATCTCCAGACACACCCCTAGCTCTGACTTAGGCATGGAGAGTCCATACCAGCTGACCTGAAGGCCATACTGGCTTGGTGCCTGGCTATAACTCGCATGTTTCTGAGCAGTGGCCAAAGGAGTCTGTCAGAAAGCAAAACACATGGAAGTCTTTTATCTCTGAACTGTGGGGCCTGAATACTGAAGCAAGAGGTCCATCAAATACCAATACACTACATCTTCAAAGCAGTAAAGAAAAGAAAATAGTGTCTCTCCATGCCTGAGAACTACTGTGGTAGCAGTAATTTAGAGAATGATCATAGTGAACTTTGCACCCAAGAAAAAATGTACTGGTACCAGGCTGGTTTGTACACTAAAAAGGCCAAGCTGTTGAAAGGAAGGTGATTATGTGTGACTGTAAAGTAATTTGTGTTTTGATTATGCCATAAACAAGGGTTAGTGTTTCACATGGTGAACTGCAGTGGTTTTGCCTAGATCTGTTGTGAGTTTGGGGTGAGTGGCAGCCCACAGATGTAGCACAAGCCAAAATGAAATAGGATGGACATCAAAGAAATAACTCTCATAAAGACCAGCATCAGGAAATGCATCAATATGATGGCATATGAATTGCATTTTTCAGCATCAGAAATATCCCTGAACATTCTTGGGTATGACTGTTGTTATGTCTTGACATGGCAGCCTGCAGATACTGGTCTCAGAGAATCAGTTTTCACTGGCCTATACTCTGTATGCAGATGGTCTGATTAAGATGGTATCTGGTTAAAATCACTACATTTTGGAATGGGGAGGAGAAACAATGACCTGCAGTTCTGCCCAACTCCAGCATTCAGAAACCCTGAATCACACCTTTCCTTCCTCACACCAGCTCCTTTCCCCAGTCAATCACAGGACTGACTTAACACCATGAAAGCAGACGATTTCATTTTACAGCCTTTTTATATGTGTTCTAGTGCTGGAGCATTTAGGACTTTCATTTCCAGGCACTGTGGGTGAGAAACATGCTCCTTCAAAAATAGAGTGAGATTTTCAAGCAGTAATCTCTATGCAGCCAGCTATGGTTTTCAGAAAAAAAAATGTTCAGGCTAAAACTACAAAGCCTGTGACTGCTCACAGACTCCCTGTCTGAATTGGGCCTTATGCAATAGAGCCCTGGTCTGGCTGAGACCCCAAAGACATTCCTGAATTTTAAGTGATAATATGAGAAAGATATGATATAATGTTTTTCTGTCCTGTTCAAGATAATCCTGTATGAGCAGCTAAAGAAAATTGTCTTTAAAACCAACAAGAGTAGGCAGTGACTCTCCTTTACACTAGCTGTTAACTGGCCTCTTTCCAGCTCTCTAACTTCACTGGTTAACAACAGAGCAATAAATGGGAGATATTTAAGATTTTAATTTCTGCTAAAACCTGATGATGTTGGAGATAGTCCTATTTTTTCCGTGATATATTCCTTTTATGTGAAAAAGGAAGATCCAGTTAGTGTTGGAACCTTTGCAAGATGAGTGTTCACTGGTGAGCAATTCATATTTGCAATATCTGCATGATATAAAAATACCATTAAAAATATACCTCCTTAAAAAGAGCAATTGCCAAATGCTGTCTTCCACATTGCTTTTAGGCCTAGCCACTTTATTTAGTTTTTGTAAATGTTATTTAGCATTTGACCTGCACTGCTGTCACAGTTCCATTTGGCTGACATGGTCACTTTGTGTGATGATAGCTTGAGTTGTCCCATTGTAGCTACCCTGTTGAAGATATACCATGGCCCACTTTGCAAGGGAGAACAGAGCAGATAGCTTGATGCACACTAATGATTATCGTCAGTACAGGAAGCCAAGTGAAAACTCCTAAAAGAAGCATTTCCTGATGCCCTCTGCAATGCAATGGTGGCACAAAGTTTTCCTTGCCTTATACAGGAGGGCAGGAAACAAATACTTTATGTAAAGAGGAAAACCTAGAACACCCTCTAGTCTAAACAGCACTTCTTCTTTTTGGTTTGACCAGGTAAAATAGTATTTGAAGCTCAATACAAATACAAAAGGCTACTTCTGGTCAGGGTGTTAATAGCAGCAGCTATTAACAGTATCTCCAGGGAGAGAGACTCCACAACTTCTCTGGGCAACATGTGCCAGTGCTCAGTCACCCTCATAGGAAAAAAGTGTCTCCTGATGTTTCAGTTTGTGCCCATTGTTTCTTGTCCTGTCACTGGGCACCACTGAGCAGAGCCTGGTTCTGTCCTCTTTGTATCCTCCCTTTAGATATTTGTACACACTGATGAAATCTCCCTGAGCCTTTTCTCCTCTGGACTGAACAGTCCTAGCTCTCTCAGCCTTTCCTCATATGAGATGCTCCAGTCCCCCAGTCATCTTTGTGGCCCTTTGCTGGACTCTCTCCAGTGTGTCCATGTCTCTCTTGTACTGGACAGGCCAGAACGGGACAGAGAACTCCAGATGTCGCCTCACCAGTTCTAACTAGAGGGGAAGGATTGTCTCACTTTACCTGATGGCAGTACTTTGTCTAATGTAGCCCAGGATACAGATTGCTTTTCTGCAAGGGCACACTGCTGACTCATGTTCAACTCGGTGTCCACCAGGACCCCCTTTCTGAAAACTGGAAATAGATTGCCATTCCAGAAATGCCAGCTTGAAAGAGGGAGTTTTGTGGGTGTGAATCTTTGAAAAATAAAGGCTGAACTACCATCCTTCGCAAAGAGGGCTTTAGCAGTGTTTCTTTCGTACTTGACCCTACTTTAAATGTCATCTTATACAATCCTGCTGTTTTCCTCCCTTCCATCATTGTTGGTATGGAGTCACAAATGGTCCTGAGTTCCACTGGCCAGGAATATTAAAATATAGCCCACAGCATGATGAAGTGGGCAGGAGTCTTGGGGGTTTGAAACCTGTCCTTCTGGACTCAGCCTCCTTTGGAAAAACTCCAGCCTCACAGAACTGCTCCAGGTGGCACACTGGGCTGAGAAAAGCTTTGTCAGGCCTCATGTCATATTTGGGGGTCATAGCAGGTCTCAGCCTGCAGCTTGGCATGTCCCCATTTCTCCCTCTAAGGCTGACACTCCTGCCACCACCTCACCTGCCTCCTGGGGATTAGGAGAAGGAACATGCCCTGAACTTCTCAGCAAGGAGATGCCATCTTCACAGCCACACCCAAGCTATGCTCAGTGCTGTGCAGCCATAGCACAGTACAGTGCTGCTCAAAATCTGCTAGGCAAAACCTAGCCCACCTTAATAGGAAAGGCAAGAATTCACTGTTGGTTTAATGAAAATCTTATATGTTCAGAATTAATATGGGAATTTGTCTATTATCCCAACTAGTTGGACATCCAGGAAGTGCATCCAGGAAAGACTAGGCTGCAGGCACCTGATCCATGTGCCGATATTGGGAAACATCAGCAAGAGAGTGATGCTGTGAGCATCCTGGCTCTGGAAGCTTCAGTTAGTGCCTGAGCTGTTGTTATCAGCTGCACAAGGAAGGAAGGAAGGAAGGAAGGAAGGAAGGAAGGAAGGAAGGAAGAGGTCTGGCAGATACACACAGGTTTGCACACATATGTACATTCATATATGTGCATTGCAGGTCTGTCTTTATTTTGTTTTCCTAGTATATCCACCCATGTAAAATACACAGTGCAATTGCTACATGGGTTCTAAGAGTTTGGCTCTCAGCTATTGATGCTAACAGTCTTGCCTGGTTTTCTTTAGAACTACTGAACTGATAAAGACAGGCTGATAAGTCTAGCTGCCTCTTCCAAGAGTGCACACGTATATGTGTGTGTGTGTGTGTGCGCATTTTATGGCTAGCAATTTTCTGCAGTGTCTCTTGTTTATTTTTGTGATGAGTGCTTGGCCAGGAAGACTGTTTGCCTCCAACATAAATGAGCTTATAACTTTATGAAATAATTTTCACTGATAGTTTGGGGATGATGAAAGTGGACATGCTGCCTGTGCAACTCCAGAGACCTCCAGAGAAGCGAGGACTTGGGCAGCTCTGACTGGCTGCATATGCTATCTTGTGTGCCATTTGTATATGATTGATTATTGGCTTTTTACTTCATTAAAGCAATGTGACAGCCTTAGCAGAACAATATTAAGATTATTTGTGTGTTTCTTTGAAACAGGGAAAGAGTGAGTACGACTTAGTTTCACAATTTTCCTTCTGTTGCCTGAAGAGCCTGAAGCAATCCTGTGTCCTGTTGCACCAGCTCCCCAAATGTAGGTTTTAATTTATGATGTTGTCTACAGGTCTGGACAGCAGGGTTAGTAGACTGCATTGTTAAATTAAACAATGGCCTGTTCCTCACCAGGCAAACTGATTAATAGAAAAAAGGGCACAGAAGAGTAAAAGTACATAGGAATCTTGCTATCTACCCTTTGTTATTTCTTCCATCACAGGTAGTTCCCCTGTACCTTTTAGAAGGACATCTACTTCAGCTTGACTCTACACCTAACCTCATTCACAATTATTTAAGCATCTCCAGAATGAATTATTCTATCTACTCATACAATAAATATATATATTAAAAAAAATACATTTACGAGGATGTTAAAGGTCTGATTGAAGTAAAAAAAAAAGGGGAAAAATTTGAAGATAATGAGACCAGTGTGTCCTTATTTCACCCAGAGCTCCAGAAGACTGTATAGATCATTTATGGTATCAACTATTGCTGGGTAATGTGCTGCAATAAAAGAGAACACAAGATGCATTGAGTAGTAGCAATGGGTTGATTTAATCAAAAAGTCTGAGCATTTACTCTGAATTTCATTCCCTTTGGCAATTTATAGAGAGAACACAGGGCCTCCAGCCAGTTTCCCTCTCTATGCAGTGTGTACATAGTTGTAGCTCTCTCTTGTGTATCATGTCTTTTAAACATCAGATGTCTGTCTACCTGTCTGCTCAGGACTGCCAAACCCAAGAGCTCCAAAATAATTTGTGGAGTCTTTGTGACTCACCTACTTCCCAGAAAGACAACAAAGACATGAGGTTAAAGATCACAGAGGTTTTTAAATTATATTTTTAATCTGCCTTCTGTCTCTGGCCAAGAGGCTTGCACCTGTGTCATAGTTTTAGATTGTTCTCTGAGACCTGAAGTACTTGCAACTTGCTTCGAGAAAAAAGAAAAGTGATCTGAATTTCCCATTCAAGTAGCTTGCTTCCCACAGCTGGAGCCTAAGGAGAACTCCAAACATCATGGGAAGTCTGGTAAGTTGTACTACATGCTTCTAGATCCACAGTGCTGAAGGAAGTCCTAAGGCAGAGGACTTCACAGAAGAAGGAAGAGGCAAATGCCTATACAGACAACTTTTTTTTTCCTTGCCTTCATGAAGCTTTCAGTTTTGTTCTTTCATCTAAACCAAAAAAAATCAGGCCTATAAAGAGTCGTGCTTTTGTATGTAGAAAGCTTAGCAGCAGGCAGAATTATTAGCACCCGCAAAAAAAACAATTTGACCACACAAAAAGCTCTCATGTGCTTGACATGAAAAAGGCCTTTGTGGATTGGAATGAGGTGTAGGAAGGGAAGTGAGAGGAAAAGGAAACTTCAGGTGCAAATGACTGTCATGCTGTTACATTTCCAGATTATTAAAAACAAGACATTTTTCTTTCACTTTAGAAACTCAAAAGAGAGTGAGCACTAATATAATGGCACTTTTTAACTTAGGGAGTGAAAAATAGGATCATATTGGAAGAAAAGTCACATTTTCAAATCCTTAACATATTTCTACTAAATTGGAAGCAAGAAGAGAAGATAACATCTGATTTGGGTTGACAGGTTTGCAGCCAATATTATTTCCCTTCCTGATACTATTTTTTAACATGTTTTCGTCCCTGAAAGTCTTTCTATAGCAGTATGCTGGCAACAGCAGAACCCAGAATAAGGGACTTGGCTGTTTGCAGAAAAGGATCATTCTCATTAGAAGATGTCAACTGCTGGCTGCTGCTGAGATTTACAAGAGCTGGTTCCAAAACTCAAATGCTACGTGACTCCTTCTCTCTCCTGTGTACTACATCAAACTGGAGCAAGGAAAGTTAAGAATTAAAAGGGAGGGAGAAAACTCCTCCAGAACTGATTTGTTGAATACAGTTGAAAACGTGAGCACAAACAGACAAGTATATTTTGCCCTGTCTGGTAGCATCACATAAAAGATTCATTAAACAATATCTTCTTTCATAATGAAAGCCACTATAGTCATTATAAGTGCTGTTTCTGGGGCCACATCCTACAAAAAATTTATGCATGCTTGTGATCCTGTGGACTATACAAGTCCAGTGTTTTGCCCAGGACTACTCATTTTTTGAACTTATATGGCTCTTTAGGTCATTGCAAGAATAATATTGAACAATAATAAGAAAGTAATAATTCCAATGGGATATGGAACCAGAGCCTCAATGATACTTAGGACATATCATCAAAATCTCTGCCATTTTTGCTCTCCTGAACCCAAATTATTTTGGAGAATCAGATCCAAATGGCTAAGTGTCACTATTGCTGCTTTTAAGATATATGCGTTGCAGTGTGTCTGTCAGGCTTTCAGGGAAACTGCAGCTCTCTGCTTGGGAATGAGCTAGCTACTGTATTCCAGGCTTATGCCCTTTGGGGTTTTACTGGCTCAGAGGCATACACAATGCATCCTGGGGCTATTTCTAAAATTATTACTTACAATTTCACTTCCCTGTGAGTCCTGTAATTGGAATGATGCTAGTAAGGTGCCTGGCTTCTCAGGAAGGTTCTTTAGAAGAAATAGTCCAACAACATTTTTATAATGTGTTTTTAATTACTTTCTGTTTTATTACCTCACTGCCATGACCCCAGTGAAGCGGTGGTTGTCTGTATGGCAACAGGATTTTGTCCTGACTTGGGAATGGGTTTATTACTTGTCAGGTAAAATGCAAAGACTGAATTTTTATTCAGATCTTTCCAAATGCCAGATCCCCTAGCACACACACAGACAGAAACATAAACAAGTTCATTTTCTGTTCTGCACATGCCATAAGCATGTGTGTCTGCATCTTAAGTCAAACATTTTGCCTAGCTGATCTGCCTTTACTTCAACTTACAAGGCATCATGCCTCAAATCTAATTTAGTGGACAGTCACAAAGGCATACAGGTTCCCTTTCTGTTCCCCTCCCAGGATGATTTCTGGTAATTTTTGGAAATACAAGAAAGAAAAACCCTGTAACTAGTTATATATTATAACCAGTCATCTCTGTACTCAAGTGAGAAAAATATAAATAAACCCAGAAGCTGGGAGGTTGTGTAGCCTGGGCTCCCAGGAACTCTACTATGATATTAATTTTTTTGTGTAACCCTACATCCAAGAGGTATTTCCCAAAAAAACCTTACAATCATCATGCAGAACTGTCATGTTTTCCAAAAGCTGATGATAATCCTTTTGAGGGGCCATGGTGGTGAAGATCCTGCTGTTGGAGAGCCTGACTGAGGCTCTGCATGAAGCTATCTATATCCCAGTGGTACCAAGGTCTAAAGTTAAGCTTTGTGGCAATGTCTTCCCCTGAAATCCTCCCCTCCTCTTCCTAAACATGTCCCATGTGGAAGAGGAAGTCTAATCTCATGGGCATCAGCAGAGAAGGACTACTTTGTACAAGAAATTAAAGTGCAGCCAGAAATGCTCATCTGGGAGCCCCCGCTTTACTATCTCTTTTCTCCTGGATGAGGGAACTGACTAATAAGCCATGAGATGCTAGGTCTTTCAACCACACATGCAATTCCTGCAGGTAAGAGGCACAGGACACTTTCAGCACACCTCAGTGAGCCAAGAAAGAAAGAGCTCCAGGAGAAGTACTGATGTTGCTGTCTCCTCAAGGACCCACCTTTCCAACACAATGTGGAAATCATTCAAGCCTGTATCCCTGAGTACCTGGGCAAACTAACAATGCTGCCTTTGGGAGCCTCTGATAATTTTTCTCTCACTGGCAGCTATATAGATTCACCAGCATCTACTACTGGGAGTCATATGGCTTCATAATATAATGAGGTCAGGCCTAGGATTGCATATGAACTGTTAAAGCACTTAAAATTAGTAACCTTTCCCTCCTTCCATCTCTCCCCATCTGCCTCTGACTCACCATACATTGTACTAAATGCCTTTGCAAATTTTGGATCTAGTTGCCCAACCTGTGACAGGAGAATACTCCTTTGTCTCACAAGGTCTCTCTGAGGACCCCAAAGATTGTGAGGTATTCAGATAAGGGCATAATGGCAAGATAAATAACTGGGAATAAACACAAGCACTGCCAAACCCCCATGACGCAGTGGAAGTACACAGCTCCCGAGGTTCCCATTTCCCTGTGTGCTGGTTTGAGAAATATCAGTTGTTAATTCTGCCACTAATCTAGTACCTAGCATTGTCTTGAAATTTTTGGAGGAGGAGGGAATGTCTGTTTTAGGAAAGAAAGGAAACTATTCTCTGATGGATTGCTTGAAAAATGACAGCTGTATGACACTACCAAGATGTCTGGGATGTTCGAGTTGAGCAGGGAAGATGGATTGGTGGTCAGGGTTTGATGAGCCAGCCAAGAGCGTGTGACAGATTTCTGAACTATAAGATGAAAAATGTCTACCTTACACATTTTTGCAATGCATATCACTGTTTTTTATATAACTATAAATACATGTGTGTATGGGGGGGGGTGTGTGCTTTTGAAAACTACTGTATACCACTTCATCTGCAATGATTAACTATCAGTCCAGTCAAGGACACTGTGATGTGAAATTTGTGCCATACAATGCTGCTTGTCATTGGATTGAACTTAATTAGAGATGCGCAGCTAAGTCTTCCATGCTGTTTTTCCAGCATTGGGGAAATTAAGATCTCTGTAACACAGATGTTAATAATAACAATGTTATAAATAAATTTACGTTTGAGTCTTTCCAAATTTGCAGCATCATTTGTCCTTTAAAGGGTGTCACAATGGATATGGCTCCAAAATCTGATCTATTATAGCACAGGGAATCTGTAGTCTTTAGTTTAGCTCCTTTTATAACTGCAGCTTTTAAAGTTATCAACAGATGTGTGTAATTACTTAGAATTGCTGTAAAATCAGTCTCTGGGAAAGGAATCTATTATTATGACTGTAATTTTTTTACAAGATATGGAAGCAAAATTATGCTTATAAGGTTCTGCTCCTTGATTAACATCAATGCTGACCTGCTAAAAATGACATTTTTTTGTCTGCATTAATAGTTTGATTCTGTTTGCTTGAGGCAGGGCCTCAAACACTAGATTTGGCCAGTTTATTCACTTGGATGGTGCTGGTATGATTGAGATCATGATTTTGTTTCCTCACACTCAGCTCACCAGTCTAACTCAATGATTTAGCTGTACTTTGTCTTAAAAAGCTAACAAAACAGATTCCTTCATAGTGAGTTGGGTAAGGATGTTGCATTTTTCTAGTCCTCCATAAAAGTTTTGTAGTGAAACCAGTTGGTCCTAATTGTAGAAGACTTGGAAATCCAAGGTTTGAACTTCTTTTATTATCTAAAGCTTTTCTTGGTAATACCTGAAGTTGTTACACATATAGCTCTGCTCCAAAGCATTTTTCTGGAGCACTTGGAGGGTTTTTAAAGATACTTAAAGTGGAAAGGGATAAGATATTACCAAGAGCTATTAAAAATATCCAGACATGATTATCTAAAGAGCTTCACTAATACTAAAAGGAGATTCTCAGTATGCCTATACTTCAAAAACAGTCATTCACACGACAGATAAACACTATTGTACACGTTTTCCCACTTGCCCTGGAAAAGCTCAACATAAAGGCATGACTAACTCTAAAATGTTTCACAGTGTTATTGCTGAGATGGTATGAAACAATAAAATATCAACAGAACACAAATGATAAAACTCCTGTATTTTGCTTCTACTTCACAACGCTGGCCTAGAATCATAAAAGCCCTGCAAATTCTTACACTTTACTAATCATAAATGTTGTTTCCAGTTTCTCTTTGAATTTCTGCTGCTTTGCTGTAAAGTTTTCAGGAATCTACATTTCATCATAGCATCCTTATGCACTGGTGTATTAAAATACACAAACTTTTGCATTTTTGCACTACACATAAAACAGAAGGTATCTATACTACAGATCTGAAGAAGGTAAGCAGCATAGTTTACATATTAAAGATCACTTATCGACTCATACACATTTCCTCTTTCTATTTAACACTCTAGAGTTTAATATATGGCATAAAGGCCAAATGCATTGCTTTCCTTTTCAGATCAGAAAAGATAACACAAAACTTATAAAGAATGTATGAAGCTCTAAATATAGAACTGGATTTCAGCTAGTCTTAAAGCTGCTTCCTCTGCATTAGAAGTGCATTTTACTCCTGGTATGCAAAAGCAAAATGTACTCACTATTGAGGTACAGCATTCAAGAGCCAACAACTAAATGCCAGGAACTGGGAAAGCATGGCAGCACTTCACAAAGGCCTTAGCTTGGCTGCTAATGGCAGCTTTACTGTTGGCTTTGACCAATATAAAAATAAAGTAGATCTCCGTGGAATATTGCGGTCAAGCGTTCAGAATCTGGTGCACTTAGGGACTATTTTAATAAAATGACGACAATAATGAGCTGTAGTTTGACATAGTGTAGGCAATAAACTCAATGAAGTCTGAAGCAAGCTGCCAGAAATGAGGTAGCCAGAGCAAAATATGATGACTAACTGTTACATGGCCAAAGCAAAGGAAACAACCCAGGCAGTAGAGCCCAGTGCACTCAGCAACAGGAATAATCCCTAGATGGAAGGGATTCTGTCATTCAAATGTCAGTGAACAAACCCAAGTACCTGCTGCTAATTAGAGCAAAACAGAAGCAAATGCAAGCCTGCAAATAAAAAGTACACAGAAACAATAAAGAGAATGGAAAGCCAAATGGGAAGAGTCTGCAGGAAGAATACAAGACCAGATTTTCAAGGGCTATTTTTCCCTGGGTTTCCCAGACTGGCCCATTGATTTGCTGTCAGTGGGTACAGTGTAAATGAAAACCTAAGAGAGTAACAGCAGAAAGTGAGGATAGCGAAACACAAGACCCATCAAGGTGCTACCCAGTTAACCAACACCAGTTTTCACATTACCTGTGCATAGGATAATACACCTCCTACACCTGAATGAAAGTGTGACTTTTTCTTTCTGAAATAAGTTAACTTTCTAGATAACAAGTCCACAGCATATGAAAGAATGAGTATATGAACAAACGAGGATCTGAAAGTTTCAGATGGTCACTTAGAGGGGAAAAAAAGGGGACTGCATGGTGCATCACCATCCCAAGCTAATAAGCTCATCTTCATCACCCTGACAGACCTTGTCACTTGAATGCAATAACTGGAAACAGACATAAATTATGGGACTGGACTCTGCACATGTTATTCTGGCAGCTAAATGGATACATTGTGCTTAGGAAGCCTCAGAGACAGATTCCTTTTCATATCATTTTGTGGAGATAGGTTAGTGGCTGAATCTTTGTAAACAGAAAAGAACAAAACTGTACTTTTTTATTTAAATCTCATGCCTTGCAGGGAGTACTGGCATGCAGTAAAAGCTGAAGAGGTACAAAAATGAATCTACGAAACTCTGTTCTTATCAGGGTTTTGGTTTAGTTCTCTTTTCCTCAACAAGGTTCAGTTCCATTCTTTGAGATACTGTGATGTTCCTTTCTTGCTTTTTTCTATTCTTTTGAGGAATTGTCTCTCATGTGAAAACTCCCTCCCTGAAAATTTTCACAGCCATTTGATGGCAATAGCCTCTTTCTCTGAAAACACTCCTGTATCTGAATAACTTTATATATGTTGATGCTCAATGGCAATACAACCTAAACCAGCTTAGCCAGGTCTGAGAATGGGTTAGCAAATCTAAGTACAAGGGCAAGCACATTGAAGAAACAACCAAACAAACCAAAATCTGACTAGAACAAGGGAAGTAACTGAAAGGGGTTTACACATTGCAGACAGCAAATACCTCATGCAGGTTGTCTGGGTGGGATGGGTGTCTACATAGATACCTATCTACATAGAAATCAATATTTGTCTTTTACAGAGAGCACCTCTGAGATCTGCTGAGTCTAATGAAATAATTGCTTCACGCACCTGAGAATATTTGCATTTTATTTCCCCTTTGCATTCTGGTGACAGAGTTATTTGGGAGACCCAGTGAGCAAAAGGTGCTTGGAGGCATTATTCCACTGTGACTCAAAGCAACATAGAGTGAAGCTTTCTTTCCTCCTAATACCACTTCCTTTTTTCAGCAAAGGAGGAAATACAGTCTAAAGATTTTGGACATTTCCATTCAGAAAGGGAACTTTGAAAGCCAAAGATATGCCAGCAGTGGAGTTCAAAGGAGCCAAAATCTAAGACACAGGAGCCCACTTTCAGTCATACATAATACAGTGTCTTCCTATAGCAGCCTTTTGACCCATCAGTAAACATCATTTTAGGGCAGAAGGGTGAGCTGGACAGTACAACTGGGTACATCATCAGCAGTTAAATTCTACTACTTTGTCCATAACCAAGAAACAAAATAGTGAACAGATTTTTTTCATTTCAGACTATTTACACCAAAACCTGGTATTTTTAAGTACCCTTTGGTATAGCAGAGGTGCTATTCAAGAGAAAGCACTTGACATACAGATCTCACAGTGTCAGACGTGACATAAAGCACAGTGGAAAAGGGAAGAAACACCTCATGCTCACTCATTCACCTATCAGTTTCCTGTCCCTTTGCATTCCTAGAGGTGTGTGAGCTCTTCTGCCACACGCCATGACGTGGCAGAGGTGAGGTTAAACACTGGCTTGAGGTAGCCACATACAGAGTAACAAAAGTCTCTCCGATTAGTGAGATTGTGGATGAGTGATGATGATGAACCTAATTAGCAACAGGAACCTGATTTCCTACAAGCAAGGGATATAAGTGAGCAACAGGGAAGGTATTCAAGGTCCTGAAGCTGTAAGCTGTTCTTCTGGATCAAGTGAAGGCTATTCTTGGTATAGACTTCAGGATAAGACAGAAATTGTATCCCACTTTCATCCATGTCCCCAGTTTTTAGATTAGATTGGGCTGTTAGCAACAATTGAAGGTGGCTTGAGATTTGTAGACTGAAATATTGTGCTGCTTATGAAGAAATAAAGCAAGTTGATATTTATTGCCTTCATGCTTTTCCAGACCTCAAAACAAGTGGTTTGGTTCTTATCTCTATACAGTAACACTAAGGAGCAGGATATTATTTCAATTTCATGAATCACATTTTTTTAGCAGAAAATATTTTCTAAAGGTCAGTCAGGTATTTTGACATGTATTTCCCTGAGCTGGGCCATAACGGAGAGACCTTTCCTATTTTTGCATATTTTGTAATGTTATTTATTATTATAACGATAAAGATGTATTTTGGCAATGCTGACTACAAGGTTCTGTTTAAAATAGATTTAATTGGCTTGTGGTTCTTTTCTGTACTCAGTCATAGAGGTGATAGAGAAAATTTTGGCAGCTCTTTACACTGAGACAACATTAAGAGCAATCAAGAAGAGTTTGCAGACTTTTCAAGTCACATGTAAAATTTCATCTTCTTCTAATCCCCTTCCTAAAAATATGAAGCTTTTTGACAGAAATCAGCCCTTTTCATGAATATATAAACTAGCTGAAACCTCTGTTTTCTGTCAATGCAGAAAAGTGACAGAAAACTTTGAAGCAGACCGAAGCCTTACCTTGTTCTAAAGTGTGCCTGAGAGTTTGTTTTCACTCATCATGCTCACTTATCAACTTCCCCTGTTTTCAAAAAAGTACGTGTGTTTGAGCAGCACTTTCCCTTCCTACAGTAATGTGATTTCTGTTCTCATGAGCTGTGGTTGCAGATATGATGACCCCCCTGTGTCAGCACACAAGGTGTCATGTGGAACCACAGCTGTGGAGCTGCCACACTGGGAACACATGACCTCAGCAAATGGTAGGACAAAGTTCAGCAGAAAGCGCATTGCCACTGTCATCTCTTTTGGACAACATACTTTTGATTTCTTCAGTCCTTCTTCACCGAGTCCTCTTTCCTTAGGTTATATGCAAAACAGCTGAACCTCTTCACCTCCCTTTGTACTGTTTTTCAGGAATAGATGCAGGCAGCATGCTCAGCTCCTTTCACTCCTGTCATGCCATTGCATTCCTGTCAAGCTGCTCCTCTGAATTCCTGCTCACCAGTCTTTCATCAGCAGTGACCTCTACACTGCTTAAGTCAGCTAACACCTCATTTGCTTTCATGCGAAGTGCCTCCTGGCAGGTGAGTGAACTTCTGCTAGTCAACTGGTGTGCTCAGGTTGTCAGTCTGCCATGTATATCCTCTCCCCACAACCCCTACATCTAACTCAGTTTGCCAGGGTCTGGTCTATGCACATGAGAAAATGCATGGTAGATTTGTGGGCAATATCATCCTGAGTGGAACAAAAGTGTTTTACTCACTCTGACTTTGAAGAGGTCCTTCAACTCTGTGTATCTGGATATCATCATGGTGTCTTTTTAGATCCTCAGACTAAGCTCTTCTTTTTTTGGCCCTCAGGTCTTTTCTTCCTCCCTTTTTTCCTTGCATTTCTTCTCTTTTTAGATGTGTGTTTTAGTATATAAATGTACAGTGTACAAAATTCCAATCTCATTGAACACATCAACATTTGGAGGGTTTGGGTTTTTCCTCCCTTACTTTTGACTTCAGTGATGTCTGAGTTTGAGGTCTCTTTAATTATTTTTTTTTTCCCCAATAGAATAGCCTGCTGGTCTGTAGCCTTAGGACAGATATTGTGAAAAATGTTCACATGGTCTCTAATATCTATATTTTTAATTAACCCCATAGACCTCATTGAGAGCCTAAAGATGCCTTGAGACAAAGCTTTCAATAAAGACATGTCTCAAACAGGTTAGAACAGTGCTCTTAAAATGATCCAGTGTATTTCACAAATATATCATTTGTCTGGGATTGCAACTTGCTTTATGGAGGTGATTGAACTTTCCATTGCAGTAGACTGAGAAAGTGTATACAGTCAGCTCTGCTGAGGGAAAACTGAATTTGGAGCTAAGGGGCAATGCACTAACTTGATTGGTAGGAGCCAGCTTAGAATAGGTTGACTTTCTCTGCTACTGCTTCTGTCTTTGTATTTTCTTCTTTCATTTTTAATCAGCACTGTCCCTGAAGATTTGAGAGTGTTGTCCTGTGGAATTCCAAATATGCAGGATTTATTTGACCTCTGCCTCCTGTTGTACAGTCATGCCTTACATTTCTAGTCAGGCTTTCTTTATGGCTAGTAAGTAAAAATATTAGAGAAAACAATTCTTCCTTTCTGCCAGCTGATCTTGCTTTATGAAAAGATGTTTGTGATGACCCAAAGATTATGCTTGTATGGATAATCCCACAGGTTTCTTGTTGATGTTGTTCTAAGTATTTTCTAAGCTGTAAACAACTGGCCTGCAGTTTAACACCATTCTGGCACTTCTTGATTGTATTACACCTACAAGCGCGCATGCACATGTACACAAACACATCCCCCAGCTCCATTTGCTGAGCATTACTGATGTCTAAAATAGTTTCAATTTGTACTGGATTAGGTCAGATTGATGTCCTGTTCGATATCTGTCTTTGACTAATATCTCAGCTTGCTTGTTTATGCATCTATAATCGTGTGACTGTCAGATATAACAAAATAATCCTCTTTTTTCCCTTGGCATGTATTTCTTCCTACTATCCATCCATCTGTGTATACATAAATGTGTAAGGATCCATCTCCATGTTACTTATCTGTTAGGCTATTCCAAGATACCTGGCCTGATCTTTTTGGACAAAATCACATACAGTCAGGATTTTTGATGGCTCATCTACAACATTACAAGCTCACTTGTCATGTACTTCCCGTATAATATTATTCACAGCAGACTAATGTATTTGAGGCAAAGAAAATACTGTGGTTGACATCAGTAGTAAATGGGTCAGGACATTTCTTCCTTGGCCGCCTGGATGCCTATAGAACTTTGTACCATAGCAGGTTTTCAAATATTTTAAATAGTAAATAATAATAATATTAATAGAATTAGTCTATTAATGCATGTCCTCTTGTAAATGTGACACCCTTTTCACATATATTGGCTACTGAATTTAGTAGATTGTGGAGGAATAAAACCACTGCACAAGCAGCACAAAGAATAAAACCTGACTTTCTCTGGCTTTGTTTTTCAGTGCAAACTACACTAATACAGATTCACTGATGCCTCATATGATTTGCACTAATACTGCAACTAGAAAACATTAGTGGGGAATTCTCTATCAAACTGGATATACACTAATTGTGTAGGGAGTGTATCTGTGATCCTTGTCCCTTTGTCTCAAATCACCAGTTTATTTAAAAGTTAAGGCATGAGACCAAAAGATAGGTGGACAATTTAAGTGCTAAGTGGGAAATCCAGCTTAAAAACAAGGCCAGGGAAAAATATCACTGCTAACTGAAGTATTTTTTCTGCGGTTAAAAATATGCTTAGTAGTAGTATCTTTTTCTAGCGAATTTTACACAACTAGGCTAACTTGTTCATTGAACTCCCCTATAGTGTTAACTTCTGTTGTTTGTTGTCCAACTCATATTTGACAAATTGTGCAGTTTTTTAGGTAATTGACAATTTATCTATTTTGTATCCTACAAGTATCAAAATGATCAACCTCCATCTGGTCTACTTTTAAGAAACATTTCACACTTCAAAATCTACTGGCAACATTATCCCTATATCGTCAACAAATTTCTATCTCCTTTTATTTCTGACCCTTCCTGTTACAAAATAAATTTTCCTAAAAAAATTTAAAAAGTAAATATATATATGTATATATATATTAAAAAAATCTTCAGAAAGATCTTTTTCTCTGACTGCTAGCCTAAAAGTAATCCTTTGCCTGGGCTTCTACTTGCCTTCTTGACGTTAGTTCTGGCAGCTGTGTCTAAAATGGGCTGATATATGCAGTGTGCTGGAGGTGGGCTGCATTAACCTGAGGTGCCATAGAGCTGGCAGGACATAAAGGAATGCACATTGCCATCCTATTCCCAGCTTGGTTGACTGTCAGATGTAAGAAAAATCTCCGAAACATAGAAGCAGTAAAAATTTTGCTTTCCTTCTCAGCATATACTTCAGCATAGCATTAATATCAGCACTCATGGGGTTGTTAACTGCTAGCATTATTAGTAAAGCACAACCGCTTTTAGTACTTTTTTTAACCCTTTTAAATACAAAGAAATTATTATTTTTTTTTACTTGTATTAGTGTAATGAATGTAAATCAGAGGCTGTCAGAAATGGAAATAAAACCCCTTGATCTTCTCTGTTGTAGTTTATATTCTGAGTGTAGCTAAATATATTTAAGAGTCTAGCTAGGAAAAAATATAGACTAGGAACCTGAACCCTTCTAGTATTTACAATTATAAACTCAGTGAAAGTTATGTTGTTGAGTTTTTTGTTTCTTTCTTAACAGAAAAAAAAGCAAACCACAAAATAAAAATAATAATGTAGATGCATTGAATCCTGCATGAGTAATACATCTGTGTCTCAGGACAACACATACAGAGTCAGAAAGGATCTGTTAAGTGACTAACACTTATCAACTTTCAGTAGGGGCATCTCTGAAATTTTCTCCCTGTTTACATGACCTGACACTCCTCCCTTACTGCAAAGGGCCTACTGTCCACTGCTAGTAAAGTTTGGTCCACCAAAGGCTCTCGGCTTTGCAGTAAGAAGCTTGTATAATTCTACTTAAAGCATAAATACCTGCTGCCAGTGGGCAGCTTGCACTCTGCACTTCTGAGAACCACAGGTTGAGCATGTAAAGGCAAGGATGTACCCACTGTCTTCTGAGCATCCTAGCTAACAGTAAATACTTCAAGCATGCCCTGGAGGTGAAGGGAAGAGAAAATCATTGAGAAACACTGACAGAAGTGTGGCTGTCCTCATATTGGAAAGGCTGGTTGAGCTTCAAAACATATTCCCTTTCTTCTTGACCTAAAACTGGTGGCTTTGCTGATCAATTTGGTTGACTAGAATACCTAGGAATAACACTTGATTTTGAAATAAAAGAGAAGAAAACCACCTCTTGCAGCTCGTGAGTACAAATTCCTCCCACTTGCCACTGGAGGACACATGACTCATTCTTGAAGCTCTCCTGAGCCCACTGTTGTTGCATAGCTGTCAAGATCCAGAGCACTTTTAACCTTACCTGAAAGCAGAATGGATAGTCAAAAATCTCTGTAACGGTACTATCTGTAAATGAGGGAACTAAGGGTATAAATCAAAGGCTTTTGACTCTCATTTTAGTGAAGCGGAAAATAGAATTGTCCAGCTTGAAAACAGAAAAAGAAGAACAGAGCATTGGGTATAAAGGAGATGGACAATAGATTAGCTTAAGGATTTAGAGAATCACTGCAGGAGCTGACGCATAAGGCTTTTTAGTACACCTAAGTGTGCTTGGAGATATAACCAGCTCCCTGAGAATCCCCTGCCCCCACATTTCAATAGAGCAAGAATGAAAATAATAAAGGGTTCAGATCTGAAGACAAAAAGATCATGCTGAGAGAAGCAAATAATGTTCTTTCCCAGTACTAATTTCTCCTTCTTCCTTTCTATCAGTAACGAAACAGACACCTTGTGCAGCCTTTAACCTCATTAAAAACCAGTACTGTATGAAGAATATCAAACATGCACTTCATGTTTAAAAAAGTGTAAGAACAAAATCTTTTTTATATTATATCAACACTGATACTAGCTTTTAAAACTCACTGAAAAAGCTGAGAAGTTTTGCAAAAGCTACTTCAATAGAGTTATACTGTAACGCACACTTTTATATGCACGGAAGTACCTATATGGCTTGAAACACCACCGTAGTGGTTTAAACCCAGCCAGCAACTAAGAGCCACCCAGCCACATACTCAATTCCCCACAGAGGGATGTGGGACAGAATCAGAAGAGCAAAAGTGAGAAAACTCATGGGTTGAGATAAAGACAGTTTAATAGGCAAAGCAAAAGCCACATGTGCAAGCAAATCAAATCAAGGAATTTATTCGCTACTTCCCATTGGCAGGCAGCTGTTCAGTCATCTCCAGGGAAGTCAGGCTCCATCACACATAATGGTGACTTGGGAAGACAAACGCTATCACTCTGAACCCTTCCCTTTCCTGCTTCTTCTCCCAGCTTTATACGCGGAGCATGATATTATATGATATGGAATATTCCTATGGTCAGCTGGGGTCAGCTGTCCTGGTTGTGTCCCCTCCCAGCTTTTTGTGCACCCCCAGCCTATTTGCTGGGTGGTGATGTGAGAGGCAGAAAAGGCCTTGACCCTGTGTAAGTGCTGCTCAGAAATAACAGAAACATCCCTGTTATATTAGCACTGTTTCCAGCACAAATCCAGAACACAGCCCCATATTAGCTACTGTGAAGAAAATTAACTTTATCCCAGCTAAGACCAGCATAACCATCAAGATTAGAGTAAAGAGGTATTATTATTTGGTTCAGCAATAGCTTTCTGGTGGGTTTGTGGTAGATGATAATTAATACATAATAAATCCTGTCTCCACCTACAAACATTCATGATGAGGGTCTTTTTGAATCTTTGTATTTCTGAACATCCCAAAGAAGAAAAGGCAGTAAGACAGGAAGTCTGCCTGTTCCTCCTTTGGCTTCTAAGGTCACTTCTTCATACTAGATATTTTGAATATTATAAATCTGCCTGTCAACAGTTTCTTCATTAACCTTTCAAGGTAAGTGAGGATATACCTTATTAATTGGTTGTATAGGGATTATTCACTTAATCAGTTCATGCATATCAATACAAACAGCCTCTCAAGTAGTTCTGAAGTAAAAAAATAAAAGTACAAGGGGTATAGGAGAAAACTATCTATATGGACGTGCATGTGTAAGGCTTAGAAATTAGGTTCAGCTGTCCCCAAAGCCTAGGTTCTTTACAGATGTTGTGGTAAAGGTATTTTAAAAACAACAACAACAAAAAGATACAAAAGTGTCTGAACATAGGCAGAATTTCTTTCCCTTCAAGATTTATCTTTTTCAAGCATCACTTATCACTAGTGAAATATTACTTATGACTATTAAATCTGCAGAGTACTTTGAATCTCCGTTGTCAGCATGAGTCATGTTTCATCAGGAAAATAGCTCCATTCTTAATAACTGCTCAATTTGTTCCCTCATTTTTCCTTCCATTTAGAAGTTGTAGTAATACTTCTCATGAAGTCCATGCACTGAGGACACAGAAGGTGGAAGGGTTCCAGTACCATGACTTGAAAATTAATTGCAGGGTTACTGATACCTGTTGTTGCAGCCAGAGCACTCTATGCCTCAATCACTTGATTTAGGGCTTTACATAAAAACCTGCAGCTGTCACACTTGTGAATAAACCTAGAAGAAATTACCTAAATCTAACCTAAATTCTCATAAACTTAAAAAAAATAAATTAAAAGCCACAGAAAATGACACAAAAATGCCTGCGTTAAGGAAATTCCATTACATTTTTATAAAATGAGGATTACACATAGGTTAGAGAGAGCAAGTTTTTAGCTCCATCTGGTACAAGGCAAAAGAGACTGAAAGTATTAGGCAGCCCCTTCTTGTTCTGAAGCAGCTTTGGATATGGTGAAGGATTTTCAACTGGACATACAAGACCATAACAAAAACAGACTTGAGTACGTAAGATTGCTTATAGATTTTCCCTGGTTGAATACCTGACAAAGGACTTTCTCTCTTGTGAAATGAATGTTTAAGGTGTTTATTATGGGATTTTAATTGTTCTGAAATTATAATAGGCCATCAGGACTCTCAGACTGATAAGCAAGCATAGTAGACAGTCCTAAAATACGTTTGTTAAGCTTTAGGCTTGACTGTCAGTTGAAGGAAAGTAATGCTTACAGCACATAACACATTTTTTATACTGCCTAATATCAATGTCATTCTAAGATAGCTTTTTTCACTGAGTCTCTAAAGAAGTAAGGTAAAAGGGTTTTTCTGGCTCAGTTGTCAATATAATGGTGCTTAACCATGCTATAATGCACCTAGGGATTAATTTATTGCTATTAGCAGAACCACCAGGGAAACACAGGTGGCTAGGCAAAAAAATTACCTATCAGAAAAGGAGGAGTACCAAAACATTTTCAAGTAATGAAAGAAGAAAATAGATCGTAACTGAAAATGACAATACTCCTAGAGAAGACTGCTTGTTACGGGTGGCTGACGACAAGCAGAAGCATGATCCAGCCAGTGATAAAGCAAAACCAGACAGATATATATCTCTGATTTAAGGGATAAAATCATATCACTGTAACATACAAAACCTCTAGGCAGAGTAAATATTATCTATACTGGAGTAACTTCAATGGGTGTAACTGTACATAAGATAAATTTAAGTTAACTAAGCCAGGTATTTCTGGCAATGTAACCATGGCAGCATAAAAGTAATCTCACACTGAAAAAAATAGCCCCACCTGCTCAAGGAGTTGCATAAATACTTATCATTTGGCCCCACAGAGCCCTGTACCACCATAGTTACACCTCTAATAATACCCAAGTTAGATATGCTGCACATAACTAGATAACTAGTATAGATGCTTCTTCAGATTAAAACTCCCTTAAAAGGATCCAAAGCCCTTTGGTGTCCATAGCAAACTTTCCATTGATTTCAGTGAACTTTGGCTCAGGCCTTTTAATGTTAAAGATGAATGTAACATATTAAATTATTGAACAGAGTACTTGGTCTTAACAAGAGCAAATTATTTCTTCAGGGTAAAAAGCTGATCCAGTTGTAGTAAGACAACTGAGAAAACAGACTCAAGGAAAACTAATTAAAGTATTCTGAGTAATACAACTAAGTTTCATCCTCCCTGATATAAATTATTTTCAGAACTTTTATAAAACATCTATTCTTACATAAAATAAGTAATAAAAGTGATATATAGTAGCCTTCTCTCTAACCAAGATCAAACTACCTACCTTCTATGAAAGGGATTAAATTGCCCAGGATGTGCTTCTTGAACACAGAAAAAAAAATGTTTGCTTTTGAAATGTGGAAGTCTATTAAGTACTGGGCTATGATTGCATTCCAAATAGCTTTTACAAAGTTCTAAGAAAAAAAAAAAAAAGAAAGAAAAGGTGGTTCCCCAGCTTACAAGACAGCTATTAGATTTCTACTCAAACAAGGGTCACCAGAAGATTGTGCTTTGTTTCATCATGTAGGTATTTCTCTATTAAGGAGACAGGGATTTCGAAGTGAAATCAAAGGGCAAAGCTAGAGAAGGTGAGTTGTTCTTTAGTTAGTAAAAAGCCATGCTGGCTTTGCTGAGGGTCAGCTCTCCCCAGCAATAGGCACAGGCTTTTTCAGTAAATCTGTGTGGGTACAAAGAAAGTGTTTGATCGGGTTGAGTGAAGCAGTGTAGATGCAAGATTGAGAGGGAAGAGTTTGGACCAGAGAAGCTTTTGAGTCTGAACCAGAGCATCGTGCAGCAAGCCAAATGACAGGGTATTTATTGAAAGGGAAAAGAAACTTGCTAATGCAATGCCACAGTTTAGGGTCAGGGCAGCCTGCTAGACCTGTAACAGAGGTTCTCTGCTAACCCCCCTCCCTCCCCAAAGGGGAAGAGAAAGGGAACAAGGGAGAAAGACTTAGCAATTAGAAAAGGAAACCAGAACAGCTTAATGAAAACAATAATAAAAATGGAATATATACAAATACAAACAAAAACAGTATTGAACCCAACCCCTTGATGGCAATTACATCACCAGTGATGTTGTGAAGCAGGCACTGGGAGAGTTCCAGACTGGGCCCAGCAGCAGACAGGAACTGTGTTCAGGAACTGGATTCTGGTACCAGATTCAGGAACACATAGATCAGGAGTGAAGGCAGAATGGACAGAGTCCTCCTTGGATGCCAGCCATTGAAGAAGTGAGGGAGAAGCTGGAAGAACTGAATCAAGAGCTTGATCCTCATGATACCTCAGCTTTATACTGATTATGATGTCTATAGGGTGGAATCCCTTGTTCGTAAGCTTAGGGACACCTGTCCTGTCTGCTCCTCCCTCCAGGTGTGGCGTTTTACTCCCTGCACCCCCCAATGTGGTACACAAGATTCAGCAGTGGCCTTGCTCTGCACACCAATCCTTGGTAGTAACTCTAAACATGGGGTGTAATCACTTCTAGAAACAGACACTGTCTGTGAGAACAGGCTGCTAACTTCAGATGGTGCAGTTAGAACTGAGCTGAAAAGTAAAATCACTGAACAGAATTAGTTCTGTTCTCACTCAAACCAGGGCATTTGATCACCAGAAATATAAAACAAGGCCTTCCCTTACAGTGACTACTGTGAGTTCTTCAGGCCCTGATGCAGAGGGGTTAGATCCAAATAATCATTTGTGCTGGTATTTAACTGCAGACACAGGAGAAGCCCTGTTGACATCACCAAGCCCATTTCAAAGTGAAGAACAGATTTAAGTGCTTTGCTGGATGAGGGCCAAAGGCAACTGAAGTTAGCAGTAAGATCACTTTGGAGACTTCTTTTTATCTCTGAATCCTCAGAGCACCCAGACCTCTCCTGGATAGTCTTAAGAAGGATTGTCAAGGTAAAGCACATCTAAAATAGTCAGTTTTAAAATCACCTGGAATAGAACTTGAGACAGAAGTTGAACCCATTTCTATACACAACAGAGGAACTTCCTTTAGCCCTTAAACAGAAATTTTGTATTAGGCTTTCAAACAGCTTTAGAGGTTATTTGTTGATTTAGAGGCTATTTGCTGATTGAGACTTCTAAAACAAAACATCCGGGTCAATTTTTTTTTCCCCTCATGGAATTACTTTATAATCTTCCTGATCTTATTTTTAATGTCAGAAAAAGGACTATCTCCAAAAGCATATGCTCAGAAACAGGATTGGAATAATAAATGTCAGACAGGTATACGAGATTCCCCCCCCTTTTTTGGATGCCATCCCACAGTATTTTCAGGAGGTATTTGAAATCAGTCCTCACACTGTGAAGGACTCTAAAACATGTCAGAAGGTGGTCTCCAATTCAGCAGAATTGGCTTTAGAGCTTTCTAATCCCTGGAAAACAATTTTTCTGGATTTTATAAAACTTTCTATCAGGTTTATGCAATTTCCTTCTAGATGTTTAAAACAATCAGGGAAATCCCACTTCAGCCATGTTTTACTACAGAAGTCCTACTGAATTCACAAGAGCAAAGATTTCTTTCCAGTAGGGTCATTTCCTAACCCCTGGTAAAACCAATAGAAAAGAAAGAATTCCAGACTCTGAAATGGTCTGAACTGTTATATATAAACAATTAAGAACCAAATGCCCTATCATCTGTACAGATCTGGAACAATACACAGTTCCAATCTATTAATTTTTGCTACTTGACAATATAATGCAGTGCAAGAACATCTTTGTAAACATTCATATTTACTTGAAAGTGTGTCACGTCTTACTTGGTTTGAAGTAAAAATTATATGACTTTTGCTCCTTTGTATTCCATTTCTTAAAAAATAAGCTGAAAATTAAGCATTCAATACAGAATTCACAAGTCAATTTTTGTTCATGACTTAAAGATGAGCACAGCTTTCTGGAAGATTTTTGCAAGCTGTAATGGAGCACCCTCTGTTTACTCCTACAGTTTATGGAGAGTTCAGGACAGAGATGGTGCATATGCACAAAACAAACTCAAGCACAGAAAAAGGCAATACTCCTCCTGTACAGCTGTAGAATATATCGAAGTCTATCTTCCACTACTGCTTAGCTGGGACTTTGGGAGTCCTATGCTAATTGACAGTGAAGATCAGAAAGAATAACATTATCTCATGTTTAAGAGAGCTACAAAAACCCAGGCAGTATGCCTCAGCATTCCTGTGACAACTATGTGAGTAAACTGGGACAAGAGATGAACTATGGCCTGAGGGACCTTCTCTGAAAATTTGTATTTAGGTGGAAAGGTTTTGACTTGGATTTATCTTTGTGTAAGGATGAAAAGCTGAATGTTTAGGGCAACATTCTTATTGGGACACTATTTCTCATCCCTCATGGCTGCAGTAAGTGTTCAGTGCCCCAACAGCAGCACAAGAGAGAGAGACATCTTCACACAATTCATTTGATCAGATGTTGACTTGAAGATGCAACAAATTGTACTATAAAGTTGTTTGTTTTGGTCAGGTGAAAGGCTATCTAGAAGTATTACCCTATTTGCCCTGAGATTAAATCAAGATAAATCTGCTTGTCACATTTGTACTAATGTGGTTTTGCATTAACTACTAAGCTATAAAAGAAAGACTTTGCTCTGAGGAGGTGTCCCTCTGGCACAAAAAGCCTTTGCATCTTGCCAAAGATCTTAGTTGCAGATGCACCGAAATCCATGTTCCTTCTTCATTTAACATCTGAAGCTTGGCTGTGATTTATCTCTAACAGACTAGGCACCTGCCAGTGCTTCTTTCTGCCTTGCAGTTTACAAACGTTTCTGAGAAACATTCTTTCCTCCCTCTGAAATACATAAACATTATACTAGATAGGCACTTATTTTAATTAGTATTTTTAATTAATTTATTGTGTTACTTGGATAATATTTTCAGTGTATTTCCTTTGAAACTGTACATTCGGAACAATTTCTTCCTCTGGAATGGATTCTTTCCTTCACTCCTGTGGTTCCCAGCTCATCATGTCTATGGGCAACAGAAGTATGCATACATTTTCTCAACACCTTGGGAGATAGGCTTCCATAGTTGTCTTTCATCACTCAGATCAGTGCTCCAAATTCTAAATCAATTCAGTCTCCAAAGTTTTCTTTCCTCACAGAGCTTCTCATGGCCTGGGTCACTTCAATGTTTATGCTCTTTGGAAAAATAAAGAATAATACATTTTTTTAAAAGGTTTGGGTTGAAAGTGCTGTGCTTAGTGCAGAGTTTGATATATTGCAATAATTTTTTGAGGTTTTATGACATACAGTGAGGCATCACCTTTAAAAACCTAAAAAATCTTAATTTTCAAAAGATCAGGGCCCTCCTGGATGCCAGCAACTTTGATGGTAATGTTGGGTCACCTCTGACCTCCACTGTATTCAGAAGGATTTTTATCAGAGAGTGAGTTTTGGCCTATACATTTAAGCAGTGTGATCAAATTGCTTTCTTTTTGAGTCTAGAAAATGATTTCAGTTCCTTAGTTTAATGCACTCCAATCTGAAACATTTGTTCTTTGCAACTGTGAAAAAAAGTAAATGTTCAGGAGAAAGTTGTACTTTATGCTGAAGTTGAACTTGTAGTGATCTCCTGAGATGTCTTTTATTTGTCTGTTAAGCAGAATGCACATTTATGATGCTATATAAATAATAATAATAATGCTATCACCTCTCTGTATTCTGTTTATTGTAATCTGTTTATTCTGCAAAACTCAGCAATGAAAGCAAAAATAGCCTCAATATGTGTTTTCAGTGAAGATCCATAGCAATTTTTATTTCACATAAACTTGTTCTCTCTTTCCCAGTTATAAGGCACTTTATATTTAAAGCTATCAAAGGAAAACAAAACCAAAAAAAAAAGACCAAGTCTCAAAAAATACGTTTTGACATCATTAAGTAACTCAAATCCATAAAAGTATGAGGCCATATCATCCAATAATGTTTCAGGTACTCCCCAATCAAATCAGTGAAGAGTTCTACCTGACAATCAGTGGTGGTCAACGGCCCAAGGAATTTAAAAAATGAAGTGGAACCATATAACTCCAGGAGTTAGTCATAAGACAGGGAATCTTTTACCTTTATTTCTCTGTTTGAAAGGATCTCAGTTTCAGTAAGTTGTAACACTAGTTAGGGATTGATTGTCTGTAGGGATCAACATTAAAAGGCAATAGCTACCACATTGTGGTATCCAAGATATTAAAGCTATTTCCCGTATCTAAAAGAGGAAATCAAGAAAGTATTCAGATATTAATGCTGGCCAGTGTTTGTGAAATGAATAGGCTTGACCTCAGTCCCCCCTCATTTCTAGCAAAAAAGGAGACACTGCAAAAAACTCTCCTTATTTGCGACCTTGAAACTACCAGCTCTGTGCATGATTAACTTAGTGCAGAGAGAGATGGAAGACAAGTACTTCGGTAAAGGGAAGAAACATAGAGGAGTTTTGCAAAACCTGCTGCTCGTAAGTACACCCTTTCCATGGCTAAATAGTTTTTCAAGCTCTTTGGCTGTCAATCCTGCTCTTTTATCACCTATAAATACACTTACAGCATATAAGAAAAAAAAGTCTTGAAATAATTAAGGGAGAATATATGAACTGACAGTCTAGGCATTAATCATAGTATTTTATATTAATCTAGTATGAAAGTCACCACCTTTAGAAATTTTCATTTATCATACCTCCCTGTTTAAGCAGTTCACAAAGGATTTGCAATAGTTTCCTCATTCCAAGGATAGGCAATTATTACAAATGCAATAATCAACACTGTAAACCCCCAACAGTGCAATTTTGAAAGCAGTAAGTGCATATTGCTGCAACAGATTTCAGTGTGTTTAAATGCTCACAGAGACCAGTGGCCAGCTTTTCACTGAGCAAATTCACACAAGAAGCAGGGGATGGAAGTTTACTATGGGAAGAGAGCAGGGTCACACACGTGTTTTTAAATCTGGACATACTGATAATTGCTTTCTTCAGAACTAGAATACAGATGATACACTGCTTTAACACCTCATTTGTGTAGGAATCCTACAGACTGAATGCAAAGAGGGTTATCTGAAGGCATGGCTTTCCCAGCTGTGAACAAAGACTTGCCAAATGCAACAAGAATGCCTAATGTCTCCAGGAAAATTAGTGTGAAGTCCATCTTTGAAAAGCAAAGGCCTCGAGGCACCTCTTGGGTTACTTTAGCTGTGTGAGGAGATCTTAGGGAAATGAAATGGCTTGAATGTGCATCACGGGGGATGGTGATCATGGGATGAGACCTTAGCCTGTGCTGTGCTACAGCTTAGCACCCCCCCTGGGTAGCCCAGCCTCAGTATGGCTCCTCCTCGGGTCCAAAAGCTTCATCATCAGTTAGAAATGCTCTTGTGGACATTGCTTAGATGCTGAAACAGAGCTTTTCTGGCATGGAGGCTGTTTGTACATCAGAGAGAGGTACGCACGGTGTCTTATCTGTCTCGAGTAAATACCAAGCCCTCATACCTAACTGAATAGCCTTCGAAATAAATTGCATTTCCCTGGCACTGAGAGAGGTGCTGTTCCTCTCCTGCCTTGTGCTTTCCATCCAGCTGCCTCTCCAAGCTGCTGGAAGAGGCCCAGTGCACTGTCCCTTTGGGTGTGAGCTCCTCCACAGTCAGTCTCACAAAGTCTAGACCCTTCTTAGGTGTCACACATTTTGGGGAGGTGATAGACTGTCTGCATGAAACCCTGCACCTTGCAAGCCCTGCTTGCTTGCAATCAGTTGCTCACCTGCAGTGTCCTTTTTTCCTTCCTTATTTTTCAACTGTAAGCTAAACATAACAAGACCACATCCTCCCATGTGACCAGGGCTTGTTACTGCATCTGGTAACATGTCTCCAAACCCAATACCTGCAACATTTCTGACAGCTTTTGCTATAAAGACCTCTGAAGCCTTTTTGTCCCATTTAAGACCTGCCAGTCCATTGCTTCTCTCCAGCCTTTCCTGGCCCTGGGTTGACACAGCTGATTAAAAATTCCTTACAGACCTACATTAGTATAAATTAAGAGGTAGAGGACATTATCCAGCATAAAGTGTGAATTTTTATTCAAATAATTCTATTAGCATAATTATCTTTTTGAGAAATTAAATGTACATTATTACACTTGATGTGCTACAAATTACAAAAGCAAAATTTCACTTCTAAGGTTGCACACTTCTCAAGCAATTAGCCATATTGCACCCAGCACACCAAAATTAAACACATAAATTAAAACAGCAGAGGGGATAATAATGTTAGAAAGGGGGCGTAGACTTTAGGCAGTTTTTTGCTTCCGAAGTTTCAACTAAAGATAGTTCTGACAGGAACAGGTCAGACAAGTGGGGTTAACAGGTTTCCTCACATTTTTCTAACTTGTGATGCAAAAAACTTACTTGACAGAACAATTATGTGAACTGCTTTCACAAGGGATAATAACATAATCTAAGCAAGTAATTTACTTATGTCGTCTGTATATAATCTTGCAACATAGCCCTGATTTTTACAATACATGGCTGTTATCAGCATTTTAATCAATAGGCACATTGGGTCTGAATACAGCATTTATACTTTTTTGCAATCATTGAATGCCTGGGGTTGCATCTATATGCAGCTACCTACACAAAAACATATAGTGCTTTATAGCACTTTATAGACACACCTTTTATCCAGCAGGCATTAAATATTACAACCACAAAAAAATTATCAACACACAGAAATATTTCCAGGATGTCTAAAACATTTAGGTAACAGTAGTAAATTAAATAGCATGGAGAAATGCATGAATGCTACTGAATGGGCTCCAGAGGTGTCTTGCACTCACTGAGCTTGCTGAAATTATTCTAGACAAGTTTCCACATAGGAAATGTCCTTTGTTAGAAAAATATGTATTTGCTTTGCCATACAAAGATGAACTAAGACTGAGAAAATGCCGGAAATCAGGAATTAAAAAGAAATGGTTGTCTCAGACCCCTCAGCTGAAGGATCTAGCCTGTCCTTTGCTGTGCAAGCACGTACCATCAGGATGTGGAGGAGTACTATTCCTTTGCTATCCAGCAGGTCACAGCCAGCAGAGGCCAGGAACACTTACAACATGTTCTCTCTCTGTCAGAAGAAATTTTTCTTCCAGACCAAGCCTGTGAGTTGATTAACTTCTGCATTTTATACAGTACTTTCATGAAAAAATGGCCAAAAAAGTCTCTCTTTTTCCTGCCTATTTCATAGTGCTTCTAAGAGCAAGCAGATGACATGTACTTACCATGAAATATTCCGGGGTTTGGGTAGTTTTCTAGCATAATTCAGGTTATTTGCTTTGGCCTGAAATATACCAAATTGTTTACATGCTGACTGCTTTAGGGAGCATCTGTCTCCTCACGGTGCTGCAGTACCATGGTGATATAGAAGAGATTTGCCAATTAGAGGAGATTTTGAGAGAGAGATCTTTGACTTGCTTTTTCCTCACTCCTCTGTCTTTTAGCATGCAAGGGTTTCTGTTTGTTTGGTTTCTAATGTCATGCACTTAACTTCTTTTCTTTTCTCTTTGTTGGAGAGCCTGTTCTAATGTCCAGGAAGGATCAGATTTACACAGGAACAATATATTGTATTTCTCTAGTCCATAATACCTGCATGGGGTTTTGTGTGTAATTGTATATGCATCTGGCAAGGATACAAAGAGGTTCTGATAAAATGTGAGAAATGCATTTAAAATAACTTAAGGTTTTTTTTATAGTTGTCAGGAGAAAGGGGCAAAATTAGCGCTTTCCAGAATCTGTTCTGACATGGGAAAAAAGAAAAAGGAAAATTAATTCAGAATATCTCTTTAAATTCTTATCAATGAAATGAAATCAAAGATTACATAAAGTAATTGAATCAGATTGATCTAATAACACTTACATTGTTTCTATTTTCCAACGTAAAAAGGCATGCCTTTCCAGAAAAATAAATTAATAGTTCATTCAGTCATACAGGCATTAAGATTTCAAGAACTGGGCAAGGAACAGTAAGATGAGTGAGTAGGACTAGTCTCTGCCAGGTCACGGTTCCTATGCAAGAGAAATGCTCAGGGAGCTGTCATTTCAATTCCCACTGAATCAGTACCATGACAAGTTTGAGAATTTCCTCACTGAAACGCTCTACTTACTCCCCCCCTTATCCTTTGCCCCTCTATCAATACTGGTAATCCCCTCCCGCAGTATATTTCCCCTGGACTCCACTTTATGACAAGGTTGCACATGTTCTTCCAGCACAGACTTCAATTCTCAGAGATTATAAGATTCAACATCTTAGACCTTTCTAGGTGTAGATAGATATCTGACTACTCATCCAGTCTCCCTAGGACTGGAAAGTCTTCTACAAGCAATGATGTCCAAACAAGAGGTTTCAAGGTTTCAAAGTTTATCGTGTTGGTTTCTTAAAACACCTGCAGGCTCATGTTGTCCTGCAGCCCAACAGTAGCTCCCTGCCAGTGCTCTGCACTGGTGAAACAGGCTACATCCACACTTTCCAGGGGTGCGGGGATGTGAAGGCATGCCCAAGACATGCTACTTCCTCTTCAGTTTCCTTAGGAAACCCATGTGCTTTTTCAGCAGGCGATGTTTGACCTCTGAGGGAGGATCTCAGGGTCCCCTAGGCGTCTTAAGTCCATTCTACAGCACTGCAGGAAGAGCAAGTGAGTCAGCTGTAGGTGCTTGGTCACGAACAAGCACACAGCCTGGCCACATGGCTAGCAAATGCAGCAAGTACGCTGACTGAGCTTCGAGTTTACTCAGAGATGATTTATTCCTGCTTCAGGAGTGTGCCAATAGGAAGGAGTATGAGGGGATAGTAAATTTGGCACAAAAAGGACTGTTGTGAAGCCACAAAAAGCTGTCAAGTCTCATCATTTAGGTCCAGCAAAGATCTCTTAATGCCTGAAGTTCTGTGAAAAAGGAATGGCAATATTTGGTTGTGACTACCCCAATTTGTCCATTTCCCTAGTGTATCAGCTTCAGGAAGAATGAATATAGTCTTTTTCCTTCCTATTGTATCTTTTTCCACAGTTGTTGTGGCTGCCACAGTTTGTCATCTTGTTCTTATCCCTCCACCAGCCATGTACCAGAGATGGTGATGTATACACTCACAACACCTATCTCAGTCCCCCTCTTCAGCAGTGACATCTATTTTCCTTTCTCCTTTCTGCAGCAGTAATACATACCCAGATTAATACCTCCCATCAGTTTCCTTCCATGCTTGCTACACAAAATAGATTAAAAAAAAAAAAAAAGGGGGAAGAAGGGGGAAAATATTCCCAATAAAAAATGGCTGAGGGATGAGTTGGAAGTTGTTCAGATTGAACTAGAAGGAAGAGACAGGGAAGGCATCAGGGATAGGTAGAGGACAACATAGCTATCAGGTTAACACATGAGGCTGCACCAGGGACTGTGGGACCTTTTTTCAACACTGGATAAAAGAAGGTGCTCTACAGCTGTCTTGCAAAGAAACAACAGTAGTAATGAGAAATAAGAGGTGGTGTAATTTTGCTAGAGAGTGTCACACACATCCAGACAAAATAATCAAAACTTCTCAGATAAAACTGTCACAAAGTCTTCACCTTTCTGCAGTGTTATATGCAGATGAAACCTGCAGACCTTTATATATTTTTTTTCAAAGAAACCAGTGCAATGCTATGATTTGATCTGTGCATTGATGAACATTGGTTTGAATGTTCAAGAGCTCTTCTCTCACTATTTGGAGACAAGCTCTTTAAAATCAGTTTGAAACCTGTATATAAACTATGGGGTTTATGCTTAAAGCACTAATGAGACTAGGTATCATAAGTTCAATACAACAGGATTTCTGTTTTCCTCTAACCTTTTATTTGTCCAGTACAACAAAGAAATAAAAACAGATAATAGAGGATGATTTTACTTAGAAAGTATGCAAGGGAGCTTGCCAAAACTGCGAGCCCAAGTCATGTAACTAAGTATTTAATAGCTATGATAAGGAAATGGAGAGCTGCAAAATAATGCATACCATATATAAATGTCTCACACCTTGTCAGGTATAGATCCTACATCACATATAAAGAGGCTGTGATACGGAGCTTAACATGATTTTCTGCGGGGATTTTCATCAGACACAGATTTTCCTGGCTTCTATTCTATTGCTTTGACCACTAGACTATGTTAAGTTAAAGATGATAATAGTCTGAGATCTAACTGGGCTTTAAAAATCTTTTAAAATTATTATCACTTTAAATAAATAAATGGAGTGATATGTTAGTGCAATTTTTGCTCAGGGCAGCTTGAAGTGGAGTGGGAATCAAGAGACTTTCAGAGTAAAGGTAGAGGTGAAATAAAAATGCAAAAGATTAGAACTAAAAGCCTTAGATAATCGTATGTTTTTTAAAATATCAGGAGAGCTGGGGAAAGGGTAAATCTTCTAAAAGCTTGTCTCTAGCATGTGATAAAAGCATTTAGGGCATTCAACAGGTAGGGAAGTTAGGAAAAGTCTGTGGGTGGCTGCAAAGACAACCCCTCAAGGTCCCTTTTGATTATGAGCTAGAGGTAAGCTGTAGTAGGGGTGTATTAGTATCTTAGTTGGAGGGGCTGGGGAGTTTCCAGCATCTCTATAGAAGTGAAATAGCCTGCACTTATGGTTCAGATGGACAATATGAACAAGCAGAAGTAGCAACTCGCAGCAGGTGAAAGTGATAATCCCACTGACCCCCTGTGTCCTTGGAGGGCTGTATTCCCCTCACCCTGCATGGTTTTGTGGGATTAGGCTTCTGGTGGTTTATCTGCCTGTACCAGCTAGCCACAGTCAGGCATGTATCACCTGTGGAGATGGGAAAATGAGGAACTGCATTTATTAATCAGAAGTAGGGACCTCTACTTTTAGCCTTACAGTCACCCTCTTAGCTGCTGGAAAACTCTTAGCTTCTTGCAGGCTTGTTTTAGTCACCCTGGTCATATGAAGAGTATCTAGTGACTTTAGCACCAAATGTTGGATTATTGTCCTTAGGGGGATGATCCTGTGAGGATGAGCCAGATGCACTGGGCTTGCCTTGCAAACACAATATGGAGTGCCACAGTGAATTAGATTCCTATTTACCTGTGAAGATCTGGGCTTTTTCTCTTCCTTTTTAGAACTTGGGAATGTGACTAAGCTGTACAGGTTTAAGAAGTTGAGGCTGAAGGTCCTGAAGAAGTGCAAATATAATATACAAACAGGCAGAATCTTGTTAGAACAAAATGTCTGCACTATGCATTCTCCCTCAGTTGCTAATTTTAAGAAGTATGAAATCCTATGGTCTCACATCTGTAATTTCAGAACAAAGTGTGTCTTTATGGGAACGAGATACAATGTTTTTGACATGCCCATCCTTCTTTTCCAGTGTTTGGCATCAGCTTAGATTTGTCCAGGGGTGAAGTGATTAAAAGCAGCAAGCTGTCGAATCATCTGTGTGACACTCAACTTTCTCTACTTTTTCACTACTAAGGCTACATTTGAAGATACATTCATTAATTTTCAACAGAACCCAATGTCGAGAAGATTGCAGAGTTTGGCCAAAAGAGCTAGGAGCACTTCCTGCAACTTGATAAAGTTATTTTAAAAGTAATCTTGGGTGTTTTCTCAATATATAGATTCAAGGAACTTTTAAAAATTACTGTCTCAAAAACAATGAAAATCAATATTATATGAATGATGGTATTCCCTTATTAGATAATTACTGTTCCTATAATTAACTGAGAGCAACTAATCATACTGATACATCTTTTGAATAATTGACTGATTGAGGTAATGAGTAGCTTTCAAACATATTTGTCACTAATTTGTAACTCACGTAGGTGAAAATACGCAATAAAATCGATGGCTGCTTGGAATCTGAAGTAAGAGAACAATCTTCTATTCATGTCCACTTTGCACTGCTATGACAAAGCAGCTTAAGTGTTCCTTGAGGGAGTTTACACATTTGCCATTTTGTCATTAGTATATTCAACTCCTTCCCCCAAAGGAGATCAGCAAGAGACCGCGGAAGGTGGAGTCAGCATCCTAAAGGGGGGAAGACAGTCCTCTGTTTATCTGAAATATTATTTATATGTTATCTGAACTACACACTGGTGAAAAATGCCAATTTAACAGCCTAAAGGACTGGAATTTGTGTTTATTCAAAGACTATGGGAAAACCAGAAGCTATCTGCTTTAATCTTTAGCTAGCTTTATCTTTGAATGTTTTTCCAGCAGAATACTTACTTTTCTAGAAAACACTGTCCCAAGGCAACACAAAGCCCTTCAAAAATTTCAAATTTTACAGCAAATAATTTTAGCTAGAAGACTAGAGGGGAGGCGAAAATGCAGAAAAATTGAAGTATTTTATATCAGTATTTCTGAACTACCACATTTTTTTTCTTTTCCCTTTGACTAAAACATTAGAAAAGGATCAAAAAAAACCCCCAACAAAACGGCAAATAACTGTAATAAAAGTCTTAGAAACATGGTTTTGGTCAGATGAATTTTAGGCACTCCAGTGCTGACTAGCACTGAGTGTTCATGAGCCTCAACATAACTAACCCAGAAAGACAACTCTTTTGGAAGCTAACCCAAATTTCAGGTGTCCACACAAAAGCCTCTCTGCCTCCAATGGTTGTTCAGAAGGCCTATAAAGACAGGTCAACTAAATTAGACATCTCTTAGCTGCTTGAAGTTCAATGGTGTGACCTCTCAAAACATGTCACTGTGCTTGAATGAAACATTGTAGGTTAATATTAAAAAAAAAAGGTGGAGGGGGGCTTTTTCTCACTGAAATGATAAATATTTGTGTTTAACACAATTTTTTTTTATTTGACATGAAATTAAAAAAAATGTACATAAAGCATAGTTCTAATATCCATTTGTAATTTTAGGGCTTGAGACATTTTTTTTGTCCCCTTACATCTAGGTTGAGACCACTGAATGTTTTACTAAGGATAAAACAGATAATGGTTCTAACATTTTAATTACTGATGGCCTATCATGGATATCTTAAGGCTATTAAGTTTTGTGGATGAAAGAAAATTTGCTTCTTCATGCAACATGAAGCTTCTCCTACAGGTATGAATTATGACAGACAAGAGCCAACTGCTGCCTGGTGGAGAAAGGATCTTCTAGATTTCAGATTTGGATTCACAACCACAAAGTTAGAGGCTACTCTTCTTTGATGATAGGGGAAAGGAAAAAGAGAGGTGAATATGGGGTTATTGCTCATCTAGAGAAAAAAAGTAAGTATTAACCAGGAATAACTTAAGAGTTCGTTTCCTCATTTTGGTATGTCACTCTAAAGGTGAACCCAAATTCAAAACAGGAATTGTATTTGTAGAGATGCCTTCCAAAACTGGATGAAAAAGAAAGACGAAGAAGTTAGATCTGAGAGCCAGCTAACTCTCACCACTATGCTAACTTGAATGGCATGCTCGTGAGTAATACCAGCAACTAATATTTGGCCTTGAAACAATTTCCATATTTGCACGGAGTGCTCTGATTTGGGACTGCAGATACACAACTTGGCCAGATGTCAGGCTTGGCCTGTGTGTTAGTGTTGATTTCCTCCTTTCTTTTCTGCAGCTGCCAGGATGGTTCCTGAGGATCACCATCAGCACCATGACACTGAAGAGCTGCAGACTCAGAGGCTCCTGCTGCTGCTGAAGGCTATTGTGGTTTAACTCTGCTGGCAGCTAAACACCACACAGCTGCTCACCCACTGCTTCCCACACATGCACACCCTCTCCTGTGGGATGGGAAGGAGAATTGGGATGAGGGAGGCAGAAAAAAGAATCACAGAATCACTATGGTTGGAAAAGACCATTAAGATTCTCAAGTCCAACCATTATCTAACCCTACCAGTACCACTACTACACCATATCCTTAAGTACCATAGCTAGATGGTACTTTTAAATACATCCAGGCATGGCTATTCAATTACTTCCCTGGGCAGCCCCTTCCAGTCTTTGATAACCCTTTCGGTACAGAAGTTTTTCCTAATGTCCAACCTAAACCTCCCATGGCAGAACTTGATGCCATTTCATCTTGTCCTATCAGCTGGGACTTGTGAAAAGAGACCAACACCCACCTCTCTGCAACCTCCTTTCAGGCAGTTGTCGAGAGTGATAAGGTCGCCCCTCAGACTTTTCTTCAGACTAGACAATCCCAGCTCCCTCAGCCACTCCCCATAAGGCTTATTCTCAAGACACCTCACCAGCTTCATTGCCCTCCTCTGAACCTGCTCCAGAGCCTTGATGTCTTTCTTATACCGTGGTGCCCAAAACTGAACATAGTACTCAAGGTGCAGCCTCACCAGTGCTGAGTACAGTGGAACAATCACTTCTCTAAGTCCTGCTGGCCACACCATTCCTGATGCAGGCCAGGATGCTGTTGGCCTTCTTGGCCACCTGGGCACCCTGCTGGCTCCTGTTCAGCCAGCTGTCCATCAACAACCCCAGGTCCCTTTCTGCTGAGCATCCTTCCAGCCACTCTTCCCCAAGGCTGTAACATTGCCTGGGGTTGTTGTGGCCCGAGTGGAGGACTTGGCACGTGTCCTTGTTAAAGCCCATATAGATGATTGACCTCAGCCCATTGATCCATCCTGTCTAGGTCCCTCTGCAGAGCCTTCCTACTCTCAAGCAGATCAATGCTCCCACCTAACTTGGTGTCAGCTGCAAAATTATTGAGGGTGCTCTCAATCTCCTCATTAAGATCATTGATAAAGATATTAAACAGAAGTGGCCCCAGCACTGAACCCTGGGGAACACCACTCATGACCAGTTAATAAGTGAATTTAAGTCCATTCACCACCACTCTCTAGGCCCAGCCATCCAGACAGTGTTTGATCCAGCAGAATGTGCATCTGTCCATACATAGGGCAGGAAAGTGAGACCCCAGGGCTTGAGAGAAGAACAGCTTAAGAAAACAACACAGAGAGAGAAGAAAACAATCATACAAATGATAGTACCAATGGAAAAATATACAAAGTGAGTAACAGAAGCTGGGAAGGTTTTACCTATGCCCAAGACATCAGCTTGCCCTGCTCTGGCCACACTGAAGGAAGGCAAAACCAGAAATTCCCAGGCCAGCCCTCCCCTCATAAAGGGGCATGACTCAGTATGGTATCAAATATACCATTGGCTGGTTCTGTTGTTTATCCCAGCTGCATCCCCTCCCAGCTGATTGGACCAGCAGTTGTCTGTGAGAATTAACCTGAACCAAACCCAGGACAGGGCTGCAGACCCAGAGGTTCCTGCTCCTGTTGAAGGCCAAAGCCAATAGTCCAAAGGCTTATGCATAGTCCCTGACCACCACTGGCTGGTGAGTCCTGCAGCCCAGAAACAAACACTTTTAACTATTCAGTCACCTGGTCAGGATATTTTAATCCCATATGTGGTCTAGATTCTGTATGCTCTTTCCTATTCCTCATGGTAAGTGCAGGTTAGCCCTCACCGCTCTTCTGCATTTTGTCTGTCTTTGTGACACTGGAGTAGGGCAATCTCTCTCAAACCTCCAGTTTGAGCAGTCCTACCAGATGCGAAATCAGTCTTCAAAATATAAGATCCAATTTGTAAGGATCAGAGAAAAATAATAAAACTCCATCTGTCTAAGCAAGCACCAATCAATGTCTTATCTGAGTACCTCACAAATAACACATGTCATACAGAACATTCGCTGCCATTTATCTCAGGGATATTGTTTGCATATCAGTCTTTATCTTAGGCTTCTGCAAAATACCTAAAGGCATTTGAGTCAAGAAACAAAGAACAAGGTGAGCAGTAATTGCAGTTATTCAGA
The DNA here is from genome assembly GCA_025331215.1 of Actenoides lindsayi. Classification (NCBI taxonomy): domain Eukaryota; kingdom Metazoa; phylum Chordata; class Aves; order Coraciiformes; family Alcedinidae; genus Actenoides; species Actenoides lindsayi. The sequence continues at coordinate 13,183 of WTSP01015235.1, read as the reverse complement.
CAGACCTCATGACACTCTCCACAACTATCAAGTAACAAAGTTAACTAATGAGGTAGTCCTTACCTGTGAAAGGACTCATGAAGAAAAAGGACTCTATCTTCTCTTTCTACACTAACCTTTCAGTTAATTGCTGAAAGGCTACAGCTGGCCACCACAGAATTTCAATTCTGTGCGTGTAAGTATACCCAAAGTGAAAAAGCCTGACCTGGCATTAAGACAATGTATTAGCTTACAAGAGAGGTTAAGCTTGTCTGTCTAACCCACCACAGCAGGATTCAAGAACACCAGACCATCCTCAGTCCTGTTACAACCCTGCATCCCCAGGAGCCTAACTCCACTTTTTCCTCTATATCGATACCTTGAAAATGGAGATAACCACATTTGTTTTATTCATCTGGCCATTGTGAAAATTTTTTTTTAAAATCACTTTCAGAAACCTGACAGAAGATATTTCTGAGCTTTAATTGATCAGAAGTTTGTTGGGGTTTTTTTTGGATAACAGGGCAGCTATGATGCAAAAGCAGTAGGTGGCAGAAAATGAGTTTCAAGTTTGGATTAAAAATATGTAGGATGTAGACCACTAGGATGAGCCCTCCTGTGGGAGGTGTTGCAGAAATATTTCCACTTCCAGGGAACATGCTGTACTAGTGCAGAAAATTTCATTCCTTACTCAAACACTGACACTTTTTTGTCTCTCTCTGACTATGTTGCACCCCAAGGGAAAAGAAGTCTAATTATTTTTTCAAACAATTCTATATAATTGCATAATGATGCAAAGTGCCATAAAATTAAAGAGAAGATATCTCCAAAGATGTGCTTCTATAATACTTGTTTTGATATACATGGAACATTTTATCCACAGTGAATCTTCACATTTCCTAAATTTACTTTATACATCATAGTCATATCATAGGCAATATAGTCTATTAAAGTATGCATTAATTAGCTTGGGTTTACTTCTAAACAGAGGTCATATAGTTACTTATTAAGCAGTTGAAGGTGTCAGAGAAGTCCTTTCTTACCGTGTTCCACTCCACAGTCTTCATCGCGCAATATCTACCAGGGAAGGTGCAAGGACTAGTCTTAAAGGAACTAGATAGGCATATCATTCTTCTCCAAAAGTTACCATCTAGGTAGCTCTTGAAGTTGTGAGCCAAAGACATCTACATTAAACAAGGTCTGAATATTCAAAGAGTCTGAACTTGTCTCATCTATTCAAATGGGGCAAACTTCTGTGATGTTGATATTTTATATACTGTTGAGCTCTGCAAAGCAAGGTCAAAGAATTAGAAGTATCAACATGCAAAGGAGCTACGTTACCTATCCTGTAGGCTTGGCTACTCACTGAAGAAGGAAAGATAAGAAAGGAGATTAATTTATATAGCCTGACCTACCTCACTTTAGCTGCACAGCCACATTTTCTTATTCATGATAAATGCAAAGTAATCTTTCCCCTGCTTATAAATTTATAAATTCATACTCCATAACAAAAGATAGAGTCTTGTTTGTAACAATTCCCCAAATGCCTGCTCTTTAGAGGACTCATCTCACCCCACATGGTAAAATGCCAGGGGTTGTGATTCTTTCTGGGAATTCTTCTATATTCCAAAGACATGCACATTTCAATACTTTAGAAAAAAACACTGCAGAACAGGCAGAAAATTTATGTTTTGTTCTGAAAATAAAAGAAACAAAAAAGGACAAATCAACAACTGATTCACAGTTTATGATTTGTTAAGCATTTTGCTTCATGACCACAATCTGTTTACATGAATTGCTTTAGTGTAAGAGTCAGAAAGTTAATTGCTCACTTGCAGGAACCTTAGACAAAAGCTTGTTCAGTAACTGTAATTCACTACAGCCTACCAGAAGTCTAGAAGTAAATAACTTTACACCAAAATAATTCTACTGCCTTCTGATGATTCGCAAGTAACAGAAGAGGTTTGAAAAAAAAGGAGATTGTCTTACAAGAGGGTATGTTACTGATTGTAATTTACTCAAATCAAAGTGTTATTTCTGTGCTCTTTCATGTCTCTGAGTGCCAATTTCAAGAACATCCTAAAACTTGGGTCAAGGTTTTCAAAAACAGTGTCTCATTCGATCAGCTCCCCAGCCATATTCAGCAGCGATATACCTTAAATGCCACAGCCATACATCTAACAGTGTACATTTTTCTATATTGAGTTGGAGTCCAGGAACCTTTAAGATAACGTCCAGAAGTGATTACATAATATCCTTCCTTATGCTTCCCATAAACTGAAATGTCATCTCTACAAACTTCTACTCCCTTTAGGCCCTCTGGCCAGCATCTCACTCACTCCCCTTCAGACCAAGGGTCTTACTAAGATAAGTAACTCCCCAAGCTGTGAGCCACAACCCATGAAGGCTATATTGACATGTTAGGTAGCATGGAGGTAGAGCCCAAGCCCAAATAAGCAGTCTCAACACTCAGCTTCCTTCCCTTCCTGTTGCATAGTTTAGCATCTTTTTCTTCTCTGCCCAAGAACAACCTTTTGTGTGGACCTGTGGGATTGCTGACTGCACAGGGCAGGTTTCTAGCTTCCAGAGCCGCCCCCTTTGAAGCACACACTTCTCACAAAGCCAAGGCCCAGGGGCTTCCCTGTGCACTTGCAAGAGACCATGGAGAGGTCTTGGATTACCAGGTTACAAAGATGTCACTCATACCCTCTTTGCCTTTGTAGCATGTATAGGCTTTGAATGGACAACTGATTTGACACCTTGAGCTGGTGCACTTTTGTCCCTTTACAAATCCCAGTCATTTCTGCCCTGGTGTCTATGTGAAGTGCGACAACTGTATTGCAGAACTTAAAAATAACAGTCTAAGATTGTTCATGAATGCCTGTTGTGGACATTGAACTCAGAAAATAGGTAACTCTCACTTGTATTTGCCCTTTCTCCCTGGCTCCTTTGCTTTGACAGACACATTCCCAATATCCCATTATCTTGCATGTTTGTACTACAGTAAGTAGGCATAACTGATTTACCTTCTCTCTAGCATTCATTGCTTTCTATACTTCCATCCTGTCCCTTCTTATTCATCTTTTCTTCTGAACTGAACAAAGAAGTTTTTTTAGAAAAAGGAGAGCAAGATTACCACTGAAAAATACCGTAAATCTTTCTTCCCTTCAATGCACAGACTCTGCCTAAAACCTTTCCTCAGCTTTCTATCTCCATTTTAAAGAAACAGCAGCTTCCTAACCAGGGCTTTTTCCTTTTTCTTCCCCAACATGGGTTCTGTCTGAGCACAAAGCCAGACAACTTTACAGCATCTTCATCTTCACAGTGATATCCCACACCAGCCCTATCCCTGGTGTAACAGGCTTGGGCCAAGTGGAGCAACAGACAGCACAGCAAAGTTGTACCAGATAATTATTCATTTAATGCTTTAATCTTCTTAGTGCACTTCAGCAACCAAAACTCAGGAAAAATTTCCGTACCAAATCAACAGTAAGGTCTGGCAAACTCTAAGTGTGTCCCACCCAAAATCATAAGCTGGATATGAGGCCACGGATTTAGGAAGTCACATGTCAGTGAGGGACTCTCTCTATGTATATGATGCATCCTTCTTGCTATAAAAAGAGATTTTTTTTCTTTGACTTCTCTAAAGAAGCGAAATTACTAAGCAGGAAGCAAAGAGGGTTAAGAGAGAGACTTATAATTGCAGAATTAGTACCAGCACAGAAGTCTCCAAGAGCAATTGCACTGAGAAAAAATTTACACAGTAAACATACAAATCTCTGCTAACCCAAGAATATGATTCGTTAGGTACAAACTGGCTGTCAATGACTGCTATTTGTTTGTTCTCAATTTTTATTTATTTCTTGTATGTCAGATAAATAAATCTTGTTTCAACCCTAATGCATGACTCACTGTTCTGTGAAAAAACAGGTTAGTCGCAGCAGTTGCCTCAGCTGGGGAGTATCAGGCGCCTCTCTCTATCTCTCACCTCTTTTGTAGCAATAACTACTTGGTGTGGTGATGATAAGAGAAGAGCTATTCAAGAGTTCAAATGCTCCCAGTGAAACTAAAAATTAGTGCTGAGAACAGCCACAAATTGAAGAGCAGATGTCAAAAAGTCCCCCTCAAACTGTATGAAGGGACAGGAAAGAAGCAGAGGAAATCAGAGATAGGAGAATGACCTGCTTTTTCTGTGCTTTTTCACTGAATGATTCCAATAAACCTAAAGCTTTCTTTTTTCAATAGTAAGTAGAAAGTTGTTTCAATGAAGCCCATCCCCTATAGCCACAGGATTCATTCCCTTAAGAAAAAACAACAAAAAAAAGTTACCTCTTCCTTTTGCCAGTCTATAAAGGTGAAGGAAATTAAAGTTACAGGGATTAAGCCTGCTGTGTCATCTATGCATTCATTCACCTCCTGATTGAACTTCAGTCATGCTGCAGGGCATGGCTCAGCATGAAATTGGGAGCTAGGCTGAGAAAGGAGAAAAGTGGTTTCCGAACTTATTACCTATGGGCAGCATGGTGATAGAAAGGGTACCAGCACTGCTTGTGGTGACCGGAGATGAAAATGTTAAAACCTGAGGCTGTTGGAGGAGATTGTGCTGCCCACAACTTGATTGCTTTGGTTGTTTGCTGAGCAGTTGAGGTTTAGTAGTCCCATCTAGATCCCAACAATAGCATTTGACTCACATACATGCACACTTTGAAAATGTTGCACCTCATTTGTTCATGCAAATAGTTTTTAACATTAAGGATATTTCCTGCTAGAAGGGAGATGCAGAGAGGGTGTATAGGTTCCTGCCACTAAGGCAGGATTGCAGCTTCCCAGTGCTGACACTGGTTCTGCAGAGAACTCCACTCTGGAAGATAGGTTCTGCCTAATATAAATTTCAGTGTTGGCCTCCGTTAGCATGCAACTTAGGTAATAATACATGTATCACTGCATCTAGTGAAGGATGCAAAGCCTTCCAGGGTTTAAAATTGACTTAGTTAATGATGCAAATCTGTGTGCATGTGTGTATTCCTGTAGTTAGATCAGATATGGCTTATCTTGGTTTAGTCCAAACTGCTTCTTCATATATGTTTGTGTGTGTGCATATGTAAACAAAACTGAATTCAAGTGCTCTCATATAGAATTAATATATGCTCTGCCCTCACAGAAGCTGATAACTATTCTACTGGTTGAAAGAAAATGCACAATAAATTCAGAGGGTACAACTTTACACTTAGGCAGTATTTTTATATTTTGCAGCCTTGAAACTACATCTTCATTGCCAATACACTTCGAAATTTCTGAAATCCATTTATAGATAGAAAAGCTCTTGAGGACTTTTCCTAGTTTCATGTGATCCACAATATTGCACACATGAAAAAAGAATATGCAGAAATTTATTGAGTGGGAAGAGGGAGACACTTCAGGCTGTGCACCCAAGAGAACCACAGTTAAGGTCGGCATAGATTTGTCATTCTTTTCTGGCAGTTCATTTCCTGCTTGCTGTTTCTTTATCATGGGAAGGTAATACACAGAAACATCTCTAGAAACCTCCTTGTTCTAGGTGATTTAGACATTGTGAACTATTCTAAGGCTCTTCTCCACACCATGCTATACCTGCATTGCTTACAGCTTTGTGAGACTACAGCTATTTAGGTGGCAGTGTTCATTGTTCATTTTTTGTTTTTGTTGGTTAGTGGCTTGCTTTATCATAGAATCATAGAATAGAATCATAGAATGCCTTGGGTTGGAAGGAACATCTAAAGATCATCTAGTTCAACCCTCCTGCAGTAAGCAGGGGCATCCTTAACTAGATCAGGTTGCTCAGAGCCTCATCAATCCTGACCTTGAATGTCTCCAGGGATGGGGTGTCCACTACCTCCCCAGGCAACCTGTTCCAGTATTCCACTACCCTCATAGTAAAGAACTTCTTTCTAATGTCTAATCTAAATCTACCCTTCTCTTGTTCAAAACTCTTGCTCCTTATCCTATCACTACAAACCCTTGTAAACAGTCCCTCTCCAGCTTTCTTGCAGGCCCCCTTCAGGTACTGGAAGGCTGCTATAAGGTCTTCCCAGACCCTTCTCTTTCCCAGGAGGAACAACCCCAACTCCCTCAGCCTGTCCTTGTAGGAGAAATGTTACAGAATCACAGAAGCACAGAATGTTAAGGGTTGGAAGGGGCCTTGAAAGATCATCTAGTCCAACACCCCTGCCTGAGCAGGACCACCTAGAGCAGGTCACATAGGAATGCGTCCAGGCAGGTTTTAAATGTCTCCAGGGAAGGAGACTCCGCAACCCCTCTGGGCAGCCTGTTCCAGAGCTCCGTCACCCTCACAGTAAAAATGTTTTTCCTTATGTTTCTGCAGAACCTGTTATGCTTCAGCTTACACCCATTGCCGCTTGTCCTATCACTGGACATAGCAGAAAAGAGCCTGGCTTCATCCTCCTGACACTCACCCTTTACGTATTTATAAACATTAATGAAGTCACCCCTCAGTCTCCTCTTCTCCAAGATAAAGAGACCCAGCTCCCTCAGCCTTTCCTCAGAAGGGAGATGCTCCACTCCATTAATCATCTTTGTGGCTCTACTCTGGACTCTTTCAAACAGTTCCATGTCCTTCTTGAACTGAGGGGTCCAGAACTAAACACACTACTCCAGATGAGGTCTCACCAAGGCAGAGGGGGAGGAGAACCTCTCTCGACCTACTAACCACACCCCTTCTAATACACCCCAGGATGCCATTGGCCTTCCTGGCCACAAGGGCACATTGTTGGCTCATGGTCATCCCACTGCCAACATTCATCTGCCAACATCTGACCATCAGACCAAACAAAGAATTTTGATGTAATGGATGTTGTCTCTCATAAACCTACAAACATTAGAAAGAGTTAGACATCCATACACATGCTCCTGCATCTGCCCAGATTATTCAGTACAAATGACCTTACAGTCTTCTACAGGCAGTTACTGGGACTATGTGGTGATGGCTTAGAATAGCTTAAAAAGAAAGACTCCAAAAATAGCAATCTCACCCATGCAGCAATACAATATCATATATCGTATGTATATTTTAAAATGCATACCTTTTCTAGCTTCTGACAATCAGAGAAGTAAACCTATCCTTATGAACACATTTTGCAGTTACTGAAGGCATTTAAGTGCCCTAGTACTGCATAGAGCGAGAGACTTGAAAATCAAAAATTAGTATTGGTGATCTCAAAGATTTCCTCAGCCACAAGCTATAAGCTCATATGTGGAAGCTCTCCCCAGACTGTCTACTGCAACTCCACTGAATTTGGCTTAGTTTGTGAAGGAAGAGAATATAAAGTCATGCTTTAGAAAATTACAGTAATTGAAGGAGGTGAACTTCCCATGTTAACCATTCCCATGTTAGTGCCCTGCAAAATAACCAGATTCAAAAGAAGAGATGCATAAAAAAAGAAACATTATTTATAATAAAAATTGTCCCTTAGCCAGATGCTTATATATGTATTTTTTTTAACACTGCAATTTGGCACCTACACCTACATAAATATTTCAAAGCATGCCTAATTTACTGTTAATTCTATTTTTCTTCAAATCCTTCTAGACTCCATTTCTTCTAACCTACACTTCCTTCCCTTATTTCCTTACTTCTGGAAAACCTAAGATGCCATTCGTGGAGAGCAACTGCTATATACACAGCAAAACTCTCTAACTCATCTCACCCTATAGAACAAAGGTATCTTTGTTAATTGTCACTCTGTTGTGTCTTTTGCAAGACTTGCTCACTGTGCTTGAGATGTTTGAGTTATTTAAACATTCATCCAACCCAGAGACACTTTTTCCAAGCAAAAATATAAATTCTTACTAGATTTTTGGGAACAAGTGTAATGTATAATCAACACCCCCAGATTATCTTTTGACACTGAATTGCTGGATGTATCTTTTCAAGACTTCCATAATATATACTACCATTTTGTTGGTATATAAAGGTGTCTTATTTGGCTTCTCTTACTTCTGAATTTTGGAAAAAAAGAAATTAATACACTATATTTGTTCTATACCAGAAATCAAGGGGTTTTAAGGTAAAAAGCTAATTTTATTTTTTTTTTAATTTTGTGGTCAAGGTCAACAAAGTGCTTAGTTTTCTAAAAATTAGTATTATTTATTAGCTGTATTAGTTCTCATCCAGAACTAACAGAAATACATTCATCAATGTGTTATAACTTCCAAAGGTTTTTATCTTCAAAGTCATCTTTGACAAAATAAGGTACCTACAGCCATTTTGTGGAGCAACAGTGACATTTAGTGGCCACTGAAGCAATTCCTAAATTCTGTTGACCCTTTATTGTTTCGTTGACCCCAAGGGCATTTAGAATACAGTCACCTTCTCCATAATTCACAGTTCATTTCCCCTTCCTTCTGTAATATTTGTGAAGATGCAAAAAGCTATTTTCTGTAATAGATTACCACAGGCATTTTAAGAAAAAAATTCTAAGGTCTTCCTTGAAAGTCACCTCTTCTGCATATCATGCTAAAACAAATTAATTCCAACTTGTTTGACAATCAGACCAAAGCACTACATTGAACAAAACAAATTGCAAGGACTAGATAGAACCATTACTTCTGTTAATTTTTCACTCAGTTATCTCAGTATCCTGGTATTAAGCTCAGATTGTTCATCTGAGGTTTTGATTTGAATCCTGAGCAAGCGGTACTTACTTCTTCCAAGTGTCCATTTCCTATTTCACCTCATAGGAAGTCCTTTTTCCCCAGATCGCTGTACCCCTATTGATACAGTTCTAAATGACATCTGCAGAACTCTGAAAACTAAGCTGGAAGAGGAGCAGAGCTAAAGCTCTCCTGTCTGGTGTTCCGGAACACCACAAGCATCTCTCTTCCTGACCACAGGCTCAGGAACACAAGGCATCGTTCACCTACTCTGCAGCACAATCCAAACCATGGTCTGTCTATCAGCAGAGTGTGAGAAACCAGGTCTAAGAGCCTGGGTGAACAACAGATCAAAGTTACTCTGGTTTAAAATAGACATAGGCTTTTTCTAGTGGAGGTTTTAGGAAAACAGAGCACTGAGAAAAGAAATGATCAACTCTGAACACACGCAGCCTAACGCTTCAGTAACAGAACACCAAAGTACATTCTCAAACCTACTCACATTTTATGGATGTTACAGGCTTTCTTACTTCAATATCCACCTAAAATGTAAGTCCCTCATATATACTTGTGTGTACATTGCTATGTATTTTTAGATGCTAATTACATATATTGAAACAGCTTCAGCAAAGGATTAATAGAACATTGCATGTGAAATTAAGGCATTAAATAAATATAAGTGATTGTTCTCTCTTGTTCCATTCTGATTTCATGGATTCCTTGTATTTTAACAAAAGAGGTTGATAATGATTATATGAACATAAAAACAACACCTAGAGCTTTTGGCCCTGTTTTTAAACATAATTATTTAGGTAATTTAGATGGCATCCACATATATACAGATGTGTAAACTGACAGTCCTATATTGTCTCTAAGAGTCAGAAAATGCTCATTGAAAGACCAAATGAGAAAATCAGACATTCAGCTAATGTAATTTTGAGTACCACAGCAGCTCTTGTACTTGTCTGTATTACACACTGCCATTCTATAGAAGGAGTAATTAGTTTACCTACATAATTGGAAACACTGAAAGAGTGAAGATAAGAGTCTTGGGAGAGTTAGATGGATAGAGACAGTTTCACTATCTGACTAATTATGGGAAAACAGGACATGACTATCTCTGCCTGAGTCCATCCATTTCATTGAGCACTTAATTCTTTGTTTTCCCACTTGAGGCAATATTTGCAATTCATGTCCCAGTTGGGAGAAAGCTTTGTGTTACCTATATTCTCAAGCCCATAAGCAGCTGTGAAAACACAGCACTGTAGTTTTTCCAGTCATGTGCTTAAGTTATTCTTCCAGACTCCTAGATTTAAAGGGATATTTTGGGATGTATTGTCTGTCCTGACCAAACTTCTTCCCTATAAAGAGCCTTGAAAAATATTTGATAGATTTGGATTGTTTAGTTTAGAGAAGAGAAGGCTGAGGAGAGACCTTAGCAGTTGGTATTCCACCAAAGCGCAGTGTAGAGACACCTGATCCAGCCAGATCAAAGGAGCTTATTTGTGCTGATGCTCATCTCTGTTAGTCCACACTGAGCTTTTTGTTGCCCAACAAGACAGTTGCAGGATCAAGATTACTGTATTGACAACCAGCTCAGTTAACTCTTAGGCTACTTTTCAACAGCATTGCATGCAGTCACATCTCCAATAAGAAACCATTTTTGAACTATGAGGGAGCTGAAATAAGAGCAGTTGCTAGAAATGTTTCCAAACCTGAGAATGATAGCCACATGCTGCTTCCCAAAAAATACAGGTTTTCTGTCTCCTCATGTAATGGTTTTGCAATGTTTGTAAATTCTTTAACACATGTTCTGCAATTACAACAAAGTCCTGCAGAAGTCTACAGAAGACAGTCTACAAACACGTGGTTTAGTTTTGCAAGGCTTCAAGTCTTCTAATAAGAGGGAATTCCTTCCTCGGTGATCACCTCCAGATCAATTACCTTTTTGTAAGCTATTGACATTTATTTAGGTTCTGCCACAGATTGTCATCTTAGGCTTATCACAAATCATATGTAAATAAATTAGTTATTCATATGCTTTAGCATCCACCAGGATATCAAAGTATAACAAAGAGATTGTGATGGGTAGTCACATAAAACCCTGTTCACTTTCTTTCCACATGCAACTAAAATCTGAAGCTTTCTTTTCCAACTGTTACCTGGGTCTTCTCTTTTTTGTTCCTTCAATGCATTTTCCTTGCAAATAATCACACATTAAAAATACAAACTGAATTAGGTATGGCTTCCACAATATTGCTTACCTACAGTGAGTGGTAAGAGCCATAAACTAATATCATATTATTTATTGCAAATTATTTTCTATAATTCATATCAGAACCAGTGTAACTATGGAGGTTTTTTTGGCTTAAACTTTTGTTCCAGCACTGAGGTGGCAGTTCTTCACGCATTCTCTCAGTTGCCTCTTATAATTATCTTTTCTACTGTTAAGTGGTGAGGAGGCTACTTAATTTGGTTTCCTACAAAATCAATTATATACTTCGCCAGGTCAGTGCAACCTGCTCTCCAGCATGAACAGATTCCTAGCCAGACCACTGTGCTTCCTTACATTTCAACAACTTGAGTTTGCATTTCTCTTTCACAATAAACCCAGCAGGCACTCTGGAAGCACGCGTGCATCCCTTTTCCCCTTAAGCTTATTTTATTTGTCAGGTTTTAACACAGCCTTCCAACTCGTATTTTGCAACTATGCCTTTTTACAGTTTCCATCTTACCCGAAAAAGCCAAGCAAAGAGAACAGATGTCTGTCACCATTACTTTAGATACAGAAAAGATTTGACTGAGACTCCAAGTTAAATACAAAGTATAATTCTGTATCTTTTGCTGACACACTATTCTTGGTTACTACAGCGGCAATAGTCCCAAAAGTCTGTCCCAGGTGTAGGACCATTCACACCTGAAAAGAGCCTGTCAACTTCTTGTTTCGTCTGATGCACCTCTTTAAAGGTTTTTCCTTGCAAAGAATTTATAAGATACCACCTGGGCCTTTATGTATATTTGTTATAAGAACATACGAGCAAGTATTCTTAGCAGTTGTCTACTTGGCTATCAGAAATTCCCTCTTAAGTTCTAGCAGCACACATTTCAAATCCACTTCTATGTAAGCACCTATTTCATATATATTATTTCTTCCTGCATCTAATTCCATAGCTCAGCTTGGTAACTACTTCTTCCCCAGCACATTTGGTTTTTCTTCAGCTTTCTTATTTAGTTTTGTGATTTCCACTCACCTAGCAAATCTGCTACCCCTACTAGCTAGCCTCACAGCTAAGCTTGCTGTGATTTACTAAGACTGTAACAAAACCATTCAAATTTACATATTTTACTTTTTTGACATATTTTCTACTTTTAGCCCCCATCTCAGGCCAAACTACAGCAGTTGCTCTACCACCCAATAACTGCTCTCCAGCCAAGAAGGGAAATCAGTAAAAGGAGAGGAGAGCCACAGGGTGAAAAGAAAAAAGATTTAATGAAACTGCAGAACACAACAACATCAATATAAAGTATGCAAAATTATACTCACCCCAGCAAATGTACAGCAGCCACAATGACTGAGAAAGCTGCTCTCAGGAGCAGAATGATAAGCAAGCCCCTCCAGAGACGTAGAACAGCAGGGGGAAAAGAAGAAACCAGAACAAACTTCCTCCTTTATACCGAGCATGCCATTTATGGTCTGGGACACACCTGTAGCTAACTCAGGTCAGCTGCCCTGATTGACTCCAAATTGCTAACGGCCTCCAGACCATGGCTGGACTGGGATTCTGTCCCAGCAAAACTGGGACATGTATCTATCAACAAGCCTTATGTTTGTAAATGCCCTTGTGGGGTGTGCACAATATGTGGGTTTTTTTCAGAACAGTAACAAATAATTGAACTGTTTTCCTCACCTTTTGCATTACTGCTGATTTCTTCTGGTTTACGGACTGAATGGTCATTGTTGCAAGTATATTTGGAAGATGTCATGACCTATTTTAGAATTCCCCTGTTTGTTCACATGTACTAGAAATAGCACTATACTCACAAACCCTTGGGCTGTTGATTTTTTCTTTTCCTGTTAGTGGCAGCTTTTTTTCCTCATGAGTGTAGTGGGTCTGGCTGAGCTGCTTTTCCCCACCCAGCCCTCATGCTGCAGTACTGGGAGCTGGAGGGTGTTGATAACACCCCCGTGTTATCACTGCCAGTGCTCACACGGCACCAGAGGC
>WTSP01015234.1:0-27108 GCA_025331215.1 Actenoides lindsayi | reverse complement strand
TGCCATCCACCTCCCCCATGGTGCAGTTAGCAGGAGCACTTAACTAAAGAAAAGACAGAGTCCCACCTATGCAGAACCTATGTCTTCCTTTTGTTAAAGCATATCTTCAAGGAGCCAAAGGGGAGCACAGAGACACTGGGAGCAATCAACACTTCTCCCCTCCAGACAGGTCTTTCCAGATCTTATCACCACACATGGTTTGAGACACACAATAGATGGGCTCTTACAAAACTGGAGCCAGAAATTGTGAGTCCATAGCAGTGACAGCTTTTCTAAGTACTCTGTCTTCCAGATACACCATCCCTTACTTGAGGACACAGATGGGGACATCTATTGTCTAACAATCTAAACTAACAATCCACACAATGGGATTTTGTTTTATATTCATGTATGCCAAATGCCTTGAGGAAACTGACTTCTGCTGCCTGATCCAAATCAAATACAGGGAAATGTGAGCTACTGTGTTCAGGTGGCACAAAACATCTCTCTTCTGAACTATTAGCCTTGATATGCCATTCATGTATTTTACTCAGTAGCATAAAAGGAATTTTTGCCTGTTCCCAGAATGCTAATAATAATATCCTACTGCTAAGGCAACCCATCCATTTCTTCTTAGTAATTTCCTTCTTTATTCACTCTCTTGGAATGTCAACATGGAAGAAAAAATTAAAAACAGAGGATACGTTATTATATGCATTTTAAGAAACAATACAGTTGCTCAGATGGTAAGAAATGCATTACCATTAAGAGGGTACTTTCAAGGTTTGTCTTGCAATACTGTTGCCATTTCTTTCCATCTGAATTACAGCCATTCTTAAATTCTAATCTTGATTTAGGCAAATAGTATACTCACTGGTATGATATTCATGATCTGTCTTTTGGTGGCAAAAAAAAAAAAAAAAGTGTTAAAACCAGGCTGCTTCACCCTGAACAGTATTTTTCTTCTAGGACTGCTGACACACTTTACTAGTTGTTAACACGGTCCTTCCTTACTCAGTGGGGCACAGCTTGATGTATAATCAGAAGATGGAGTGTGGGGCAAAGAAGTCTACTATTACATAGTGAAGGCTGCTGAGAAGCCATCATTACTACTCACTACCGTCAGCAAAGGAACTGTCTGTTGAGGTGCCTCATCAGCAAAGTGAAGGGAGAATTTTACATCTTTTCTGCACAGAGACAGGGTATTCTCAGCCTATTTGAATAAAGCCAGTGTCCAGAAAAAAAAAACCTTAAAATTCTTCCTGCTGAGTGCAAAGGATAAAACTTAGTGCTTTACTCTGTGCCCAGCCGTAGCTTCCATTCACCCTTAGCTAGCGCACAAGTCTTGTGCACAGCGCAAAGGCTTAAAACATCAGAGCTCTTGCACAAAACCCATAAATTAATCTGAAGGATCCACATGTCTCAGCTGAAAATGCTTCTGCATGATAAACTACTGTACCTATTCCATTCAAGCAAAAGAGGAAAGTATGCAATGGCATTAAAAAATAAAAGTTCCAAGTTGAAAGCCATGGAGATATTAAAAAAAATCTAGGAAGATACTAAGAAAAATGTTCTCCCTTTATGTCAATTTGTTGCAACATTAAGTAAATACATACTTTCTTCCTTTTTAAAAAATGTGTTAGATATAACAGTGTTTGGGTCAAATGATCTATGGATTTATCATTTTTCTTTGAAAAGTAGCTTCAAGGTCAATATGAACATGCTAGCTGTTCATCTGTTGCATAGTGTGCCAGAAATACCAAAGGAAAAAAAAAAAATCTGTTCTGCTATGCAATATTGCAGAAAAATCTGCTATGGAAAAATTATTAAAGTTTTCAATTTACTCAGTAACTGTATGATATTGAGATCTTTCAATTTTTTTCATAAAGAAATGCATGTAAAGATATGTAGATTAATAGAAGGCATAGTCAAACTTTTGCTATAGCTGCTCTAACTGAAGCTATTGGATACTTGAGGATTTAGGTTCTTGCAATAATTCTAATTTGTTTTGACCAGAAAATGCTTTCTAAATAAAAAAAATACCAAAACAAATCAAAACCCTTAGATCTGACAGGTTCCCACTACCTTTTTCAGCTTTGATTAAAGATGCATTTTGACAAAATATGTTTCATGACAAATTCCAACTTGTTCTTTCTTCATCATTCTGAAATTTTAGTTTTTCAGATAAAACTGGACACAGGTCTGAAATAATTTCCATTTCAAAACCCAATCCATATAAACCAGTGGTGGCCAGAGTGAAAATAAAAGCAAGATACAGTCTTTTTAGTGCATCTATGATCATAATAGGGTTAATCACATCAGAAGTTTGAACTCAGGATTGTATTTCTTGATTTCTAGAATTGCTGCATAGTCTAGAAACTGAAACTTAATTATAAACCACTGCCACACAGAGAGATAAGACATATGAGATTAATAACAGCTATTGTTGCATGATAGTCTGTTACAGAGATTGCATCTGCCATCAGGATTTGGCCATTGCCTCTTCTCTGATGAAAGAATAATAGATTTGTTTAATTTGTATTGTATCCCATTTTTAAAATAGAGGTTAAATCCATGTAATTTTAATAAAATAACACCTCTGATTGGAAATGGATTTTATATCATCTTGTGCCATTTGATTGTTACTGATTTAAGAGGTAAAAACAGTTATAATTCAAAGATGTTATGATTTTTTTAAAAATCACTTAGTAAGCAAAAATCACTTCTTAGAGGTGAGAATTTAATCAAGGAAACAAATGCACAATTCCGTATCAGTTACACTTATCAAGAAACTTTTTTTTGGTAGAAAAAGATATGGAAGAATAATTATAGTCATGATCCTGAAATACATAATCAAATGTGAGTGCAGGAAGCTTGAAATAATGCACAAATCTCAGGGGGCCAACCATAGACAGTTTGTTTCCAACTCTCCCACCCAAGTGATTCCAGGTTTTCTTTCAATATAGTTGCTTATGTGGCACATTCTTTCTTTTTTTTTTTTTTTTTTTTAATGAGAGATCTCACCAAGAGATTTTATCAAGTCTTCAATAAATAGATCATATAAATGTTTCTCTTAACATAATATGCTCTTTATTATCCAGTGTTTTCCATAAAAGTTGTGTATGCTAAGAACATGTTGTTGAGCTCAAGTACAGAAATTTTAGCAGGCTCAAAGTTTCACAACTCAGAAAATACACTGTAATGAGGGAAGGCTTGATAAAATGTTTGATAGCATTCATGGTTATGGTCAAAATTTTGATCAGCACAATGAACAAAAGTTGCACAACATGGGGAAATTGTATATAGAAGTCAATGCCTGTCTATATGCAGGGTTGTGGGAGTTATCAGTGAAAGCTGGTGTCTTAACTTGTAGGATCACTGAAATGTTAGCATAAGCTTAGTCTTAAAGTTCAGTGTCATTTATGATTTTGCAAAGTTGTGGTAACACACAGTTTATGGGTGAAATGAGGCAGAATTTGGCTGTAACAGAAGGGACAATACATTCCATAAAGTGTAGAATGATGAAAAATGACTCAGATGACGGATATAGCCAGCAGGACAATGCCAGACATAGAAAGAAATTAACTACATAGTATCACTTTACAAATCTGTTTTTGTTGTTGTTGCTTGGGTTGTTGGCTTTTGTTTGTTTGTTTTTATTTTGCCTTTATGCCTACTTCTGTGATCAGTGTCTGCTGAATGTACTAGTCCAAAAGATTTCTGATGTCCCATATAAAGCAAGGCTGCCTCTGAATTCACCTGTTGCAATAGAGAAATATAATGGACTCTTGTGTTTGCAGTTGCAGATAAAAATACTTTCCAGAACAAATACCTCTTATGGTGATGATTGGAATTTTGCCTGCATACATTAATCTCCATCTGTTGTAGTACGCCTGTGCACACTTACTTCATGATGACTTCAGGAGGGCTAAGAGTCATCCAGGAATCATTCTAAAGGGGAATCTGCAGAAATCACTAGTTCTGTTTCTTCTCTAAGGAACTTCTAGTTAGTGATAACAATGACTGATAAACCTTTCACACTTGTTCACATTTATATCACAAATCAGAGTGGGATCTGATTGCCCGGAGTTGATGATAGGACAGTTGTATGCAAACTCCAAAGGCTACCCAGCAAGGATTTCAAAGCCAGTAAAAACCCACATACATAGTGAAATCAAAACAAATTCCTTTTGGATCTGAACAAGGTACAGTTCCAGTTTAAATAGATTTCATTTCTGCACATCTGCACAGGCACTGAATCTTTCCTTTGGGTGAAAAATAATTCCTATCAAGTATGAAAAGTTCAACATGGGAGAAAAAAACCAAACAAGATATTTCTAGAGACTATAAACTGTTGAGAATATATATCAAACACTTACTGATGTGTTTCTCAGAGGTGTACACAAACTGGCAGCTGAATCTAATAATTCACTGACTCTTGAAAGAAAGCTGAAGGAAGTAGAGTTGTAAGAATGGATTCTGAAGTTGCATATTTAATTAATAATAATTAATATTGTCACTCTTAGTGAACAGAGATAAAGAAATTAAGTAAGATTCAAATCATGCAAATTTTATTCAGCAACTTTTATATGTTAACAACGCTTCACAATAGTTTACAAGTGAAAGTAGTTTCTAAAGAGATGGTAAAATTTTAGCTTCAATTCTACAGTCAGAATAAGTATGTAAAACTAAAATCTTAAAAACTGTCGTCCTGTCTCTGAAAGCACATGCTCATCGTGAGCCTGAATGAAGCCAGGGGACAAAAATATGACTCGGGAAGAGAGAAGTGCCTGAGGTTTTTTGTGTGTGTTTGTTTTGTTGTTGTTGCTGTTGGGGTTTTTTTTGTTGTCATTGTCGTTGTTGTTTTGATTGTTTGTTTGTTTTGTTTTGTTGTTGGGGGTTTTTTTGTTTTATTGGTTTTTTCATCATTTAAGGACAGAAAAATAAGTTAGTCTTACAGACATTGAGGTTTTAGAAACAGTTGTATGATACACAATTTGTCTCAATGAAATGGTAACTTACAAAAAGTCATGAAATCTTTCTTACTTGATGTGACTGTTCTCAATCATATGTTTATGTGGGTCTGCAGTAGATGGTGTACGTAACTGAATGTCATTTCAACATTTACTGTTGAAGCTGTGGTTGAACATTTGACACCTATCCAACTTACCCCACTGCATTATGTGTATTAAGTCTACTTTCTATTATAATTAACAGAATTAATCACACCAGTATCACTCACATAGTGCTCTTGAAGTGCTATTGACCTTATAAATTTAACTGTAATAGTTCAAGATCCTGAAAGTAATATATACTTGCAAAAAAATGCGTCTGCTATCTAATGTACCATGTATTAATATAATACATGATTACCATTATGATTTCTTATACCTTTCTTTTGCAATTATATATGAGATTTCAATTATTGTTTAAGAACCTTTATTCCATTGGCATTTATAATGAAACTTAGATGTAAAATGTTATTTATATACCTTCTGTGAATAACCATAAATGAACAAAATTGTTAGGATATAGGTAATATAATTTCTCATATATTGTTCTATTTTAATTTTCCCCTTGATTAAATTTTGTGCAGGTTGTATTCTAAGCTCTGTTGATGAGAAGGTATCAGTTTACATCTAAGTAGTTCATTATAAAACAGAGTGCCAAGATAATTAAATAAGTATTAAGTGGATTAGTTGGTCACATCTCAAAGCTCTGATACAGCTTTTCAGTGGGAAAGAATGGAAAATGACTACAAAACCTAATGGTACAATTTCAGTCATGGATTTATCTGTCTTTGTGAGAATGAGCTTTTTCTTTCTGCCATATTACCAAACTACCAATTTGATATCTGCCATATTGCCAATTACCAAAGGGTAATGACCATATTCTAATAATTTGCTATTTTCTATGTTAGTTTATGTGTTAGAGAAAGGGTCTAGAATAAAAATTTAAATCCTTGTTTTTCCCAGATGGATTTCAGATAGCATGCTAAACACAGAAGCTTCTAGTTTGTTGGCTTTTGGTTTTTTTTCTACTCTTGTAGAAAACATGAGTGTCATACTATAGGCATGTCTGCACTATTCTGCAGGGCACACCACAAAAATTACAGATATAGCTGCTGATGGGCTGTCTAAGGCACATGCTATAGTTGCTGAAATACAAGTTCAAGTCCTGAAAGTCTAATAGCTGCTTTTAACAACCTCTATACCAGAAGAACACCAGTGAACAGTTGCTATATTCATGCTTAAGTGAAGTCCCCTCCCTTCCAAAAAACCAAAAGGCAACATTCCAGTTGATTTCACTGGGAATGGGATTCCACTCAATGCTTCATTGTGGGGTGCCAAATTTAATTTAAAATGTTGATAGAGAATTTACTGTATGTCTTGAAACTTCTTCAACCAATTGCTGACTTACAGAGTGTAAAATATGCAATTTTTTTCCATGTGATTTCATCTATATTGGCAAGTTTTGGTTTTGTTGTTTTGGTTTTGGTTTTGTTTTTTTTCTTTGTTTTCATAATAGATAAAAAGACACTTCCACAGATCCCAAGAGGGTATCTGGGTGTGTAATTTCATTTCTCATTCAGCAAATATATGGAACCTAAATGCCTCTAAATTCTTGGTATTTGCTATTTTTAGGAATTCAGATAATGACCATTGTTAAGAAAAAAATAAATTAATATTTCACACTAAATTGCTGCTTAGTTTTGAACAGTTACTTAATTAGAATCAATTACAGCATGATCAAAAGGTTTTAATTTAAGTGCTGTCTCAGAATACAAAAAATACTTTTCAACAAGTAAAAATGCAGAAGAGACAAAGCATTGGGTAAATGCAGGAATTGTTCTTTTAAAGACAACACTTCTTAAAGTGACAGTTACAAGGACTACAGATATAAACAAACTGGAGTGATTGCTAGTTTTCTCCTTCCGCTTTGGAAATTTGAATTATTCAGCATCCTGCCTACTGGCAAAGTTCCAGTGTTAGCCATGTGATGCAACCCTGGCAGGGCAGCCTGAACTAAAAAAGCTGTAAGCAGCTACGAGCAGCCCTAAAGTATCACTTTAGAAAGCCTTGGCATCTTTTTTTATATTGTTCCAATTTTCTCTTTTTTGTATTTGGCCTAGGGAAAGGTACTTAAGCAAACACTTGGGAACTGCTTCATAGCAGACATTTAAATGTGTATTAATTGATCAAAAGTCTATATAATAATTCTAAACATCGTATCTGTACAGGAAATGCTGGTCTTTTGGAATTTCCAGTTTTAAAAATATGATGAATTATCTTTTAATTTAATCTCTAATTCCCTTGGAATCATATGTCTTTGACTTAGGAGCTTCATCCTTTTCCTAGTCCTCTCTGATGAATAACACTGTTCCATTTTTCTTCTAAGTGTTGTGCACATTTTGCAATACCTTTTCATGTCAGGCTGTTATCTTCTGCGATTCTGTGATTCCTAGTAAACTCTACTATTTTGTCTGAGGTATTGATCTCTGCTGGATTTTGCTTTGGAACGCTGAAGAGAAATTTTCCTTTGTGCCTCAGTTTAAATTCTCAGTAACAAAATGTTAAACTTCTCCAAGGTATTTCACTGGAGAATTTTTTCTTCAGTAACACCTCTCACTGCAGCTTATGAATTACAGGCACATCCTGAATCTTGAAAGTATGAAAGAAATTTACTTTAATGGGACAAAGGTTTGTGGATACCTTAAGTGGTTTATATTCTCCATAAAAAACATAAAAGAGATGGGCCAGATCCATAATTAGCAGACAATAGATAGCAATGTAAAATCAGCAGATAATTATAATCAGTTATTTACTTCCATGCTTTCCTGGCTTTAGTCAGCAAAAATAATCTATTAGTAACAAGCTTATGTTGCATTATCATATAATACAAAAAGCTACATATCTTCATGATCAGTTCTGAAATACAGAGATTCCAGACCATTCCTTTTCTTATGCTTGTTACTGTAAAAGTGATTTTCTTAAAGTAAATGTACATTTATCTGAATAAGAACTATAGAATGATTTGTCAGAATAACCTTTTTTTTCCATAAAATATAAATATTGGTATCAGAAAAACACTTGCGCAAAGTGATACATATGTGCTACAAAATAATTTTGAACTTCTTTGTCTTTAAATGTGGCATCATCTAGGTAAAACAAAAGTCAAACAACGAAGAAAACATCATTACAATAAATTAAATTTTTGCCTAATTGAGTTCCTGACTGTTAAATCAGGAAATGCTGGAAGGAACTGTTTATAGACACACACATACACGTTTCCTTGTGAAAACTATTGGTTAGATCCGTAAAAGTGAGAAGCAAACTGAGAGATAAGAAGATCATTTGAAAGGGCAGGACTCTGTTTCCCTGTATTGAAAAGAAAGGAAAGCAGATGTTAGAAAAGTACTGGGACAGAGTATGAAGAAGATTTAGAAAAAATAAGAGTCATAGCAGAGAAAATGTTTGTCATTTTACACAGTACAGCTCTTTAACCACCAGTTCTCTGAGAAGTCGTCTTTTCACTAGTGATTTAAACTAACTCACTTCAGACTGAGAAAATAACTAAACTGAATATAAAGTTTTCCACTGAAGTGACTTTATGCAAATGAGTCATTAATGCAGTCTCCAGGATGTTGTCAGCCCAATCTGTTTCTATCTTAGCATTAACTTCATAACATATGTTTGCATCTATTTTATGATACTGGTAACACTTCTCTCATGTGAACCAGGAATTGGCCCCAAAACTTTTGAGGAGTAGCAGCTTGCTATACAATACAGGAAGCTGTTGTGCAGATCCTTTAAAAATTATTTAAAACATTCCCAAAACATTGCTTAAATAAATTGCTCTTTTAAAGGATTATAGAATAAATGGATAAATTGTTTCTAAACATTACACATTCTGATATATTGCTTCTTTCTAGGCTATAATGCAATGTGTCACTTCTAGTGACTTTCCTATTTTGTTTCCCTAGCATTTCAGATATGACGTGCTGTTACTGTGGCTAATGCAATCTCACAGGACCTAAAGAAACTTGCATGCCAAGAATTAGCCATAAAGAGTACCACTGCTTTGTTTTGCACACTTTTATTTCCTTAACACAATGAAAAATGTCTTTTTTGTATAAAACAGAGACAATATTTCTTACTTTCTGCTAGTTATTTTTTAAAATAACCAAGAGCTACAAAAAGTAAACAACTATTCTAAATATTGCACACATGAAAATACTTTCCTGATTGTACAGTCTTTTTTAAAAAAATCTCCTTCTTAAACTGATAAAAACAGAGTTATGTACATAAATAATCAATAGCAAGTTGATATTATATCTCTTCTACTCTCAATAAAAATGAAAATTCAAACCCCAAAAGCTTATTTTTTGGCATTATTAAAACTTCAGTAGCTTTGAAAACTTTACTCTTCATAGTTTGAAACACTGTCTGAATGATTCTAAATTAATTTTTGAGAATGCCAGGTTGCAAGAACTTAGAAATTCTCAACTGTTATCTGGTATGAAATGCATTAGCAGCCCACTGAGCAGGAAAGGAAATTCTGGACTTCTTAATTTGTTTCACAAGTTTTTGAATGAAGTGTAATTTTGCTACTGCAAGAATGAAGAACAGGGCCTGGGCCAGTTATGCCATAGAAAAGGTATAGTGGAGAGGCAAGGCTTGTAGCCTTATCACAGCTTGGAGGAGCGGGAGGGAAAAAGAGAGGACTGTGACAGTTTCAGATAGGAAGATCTTCTCACTCTTAAGCAGTAGCTGTTGTCCCAGATTCTCTCCTTGGCACTTGGCAGCAAATGAAGCTCCAATTTCCAAGACTCTAACACAGCAGTGAATACAAGGGTGCAATGACTGGTTTTATGACTCCAGGAATACTCTGGCTTGGAAAATTGTACAATTAGAAGATGCTCTGCCTTATTCATAGAATCATAGAATGGTAGGGGTTGGAAGGGATCTCTGAAGATTATCAAGTCTGACCTCTTCTGTCAGAGCAGGATCACCTAGGGTAGGCCACACAGGAATGTATACAGGCAGGTTTTGAAAGTCTCTAGAGAAGGAGACTCCAGAGCATCTCTGGACAGCCTGTTCCAGTGCTCCACCACCCTCACAGTAAAACTTTTTTTTCTTATGTTGAGGTGGAATTTCCTGTGTTCCAGTTTGTGACCATTGCCCCTCGTCCTATCACAGGGAATCACTGAAAAGAGACAGACCCCTTCTACTTGACACCCACCCTTCAGATATTTGTAAACATTAATAAGATCCCCTCTCAGTCTCATCTTCTCCAAACTAAACAGCCCCAGGTCTCTCAGCTTTTCCTCCTAAGAGAGATGTTCCAGTCCCTTAATCACCCTCGTAGCTCTTTGTATTTCCTTGTCTCTCTTGAAGCGGGGAAGCCAGAACAGGGCACAATACTCCAAATGTGGTCTCACTAGGTCAGAGTAGATGGGGAGGACAACCTCCCTCGACCTGCTGGACACACTCTTCTTTATGCACCCCAGGATACCACTGGCCTTCCTGTCCACAAGGACACATTGCTGTTCCATGGATAACTTATTGTCTACCAGGATGCCAAGGTCCCTATCCATGGAGCTGCCTTCCAGCAGGTCAACCCCTAACCTATCTATGTTCAGGTTACCTGTACCTGTACATAACCTGGTGCATGGGGTCATTCCTCCCCAGGTGCAGGACTCTACACTTATCCTAGTAGACTTAACCTAACTTCATTACGTTTGCCTTTGCCCAGCTCTCCAGTTTGTCCAGATCTCACTGGATTGCAGCACAGCCTTCCAGTGCATCAGCCACTCCTCCCAGTTTAGTATCATCAGCAAACTTACTGAGGGTACA
Organism: Actenoides lindsayi; assembly: GCA_025331215.1. NCBI lineage: Eukaryota > Metazoa > Chordata > Aves > Coraciiformes > Alcedinidae > Actenoides > Actenoides lindsayi. The sequence continues at coordinate 16,273 of WTSP01015234.1, read as the reverse complement.
CTCTATCCTTTCATGCAGATCATTGATGAATATGTTGAACAGGACTGCACCCAGTATTGACCCTTGGGGAACAGCACTAGCTCACCTGTTCTCCATGATCTTTCAGAAATGATGGAGAGTGGCAGAGTAACATTATCAGCCAGCTCCATCAGCACTCATGGGTGCATCCCATTGGGGCCCATGGATTTGCATGTGTTCAGTTTACCTAAGTGATTTCTAACCCAATCCTCATCGACCAGTGGAGAATCTTCCTCCCTCCAGGCTTTCTCTCTTACATCCAGCGTCTGGGATTCTTGAGAACTGGTCCTAGCAGTAAAGACTGACTCAAAGAAGGCATTCGGTAACTCCACCTTCTCTGCATCTTCTGTTACCAGGGTACCCACCTCATTCAGCTGTGGGCCTACATTTTCCCTGTTCTTCCTTTTTCCATTGATGCATTTGAAGAAGCCCTTCTTGTTCTCTTTTACTTCCTTTGTCAGAGTTAATTCCAAGAGGGCCTTGGCCTTCCTTGTTGCATCCCTACATACCGTGACAATGTTCCTACAATTCTCCCAAGAGACCAGTCCCTTTTTCCACATACTGTGAATTTCTTTCTTCCACATGAGTTTTTTCAGCTGCTGCTTGCTCATCCATGCTGGTCTCATGCCTCGTCTACTTGATTTTTTACTCAAAGGAATGCACCTATCTAGAGCTTGGAGGAAGAGATGTTTGAATACCATTCAGCTCTCTTAGGCTCCTTTACCTTCTAGAGTCTTAGCCCAAGGGATTCCTCCAAGTAGGTCTTTGAAGAGGACAGAGTTACTCCTCCTGAAGTCCAGGGTTGCAATCTTACTTATTACCTTGCTTTTTCCTTGTATGATACTAAACTCTATCATGTCATGATCACTACCACCAAGGCTGCTGCCAACCTTCACATCCCCAACAAGACCTTCTTTGTTCATTAATTCAAGGTCCAGCAGCACACCTCTTCTCATTGATTCTTCCACCACCTGCATCATAAAGTTATCATCAATGCACTGCAATACCCTTCTAGACCGAGTATGCCTCGCTGTGTAGACTTTCCAACAAATATCAGAATGATTGACGTCACCCATGAGCACGAGGGCATATGGTCTTGAAGGTACTTTCAGCTGTCTGTAGAAGGCCTCATTGGCATCTTCTTCGAGGTTTGGTGGTCTGTCGTAGACATCCATAATAGTTTCACCCATATTTGCATGCCTCTTAATTCTTACCCATAGGCTTTCAACATGTACTTCATCCACCCCTGGTTAGAGCTCAATGCATTCCAGTAGCTCTCACATATAAAGAGCAACTCCACTGCCTTGCCTTTCTGGTCCATCTTTCCTAAAGAGTACATAGCTGTCCATGACAACATTCCAGTCATGTGAGCCATCCCACCATGTCTCAGTAATTGCAATGAGATCATGGCCCTGTGACCAAACACATCTCCAATTCCTCCTGCATATTACTCATGCTGCGTGCATTGGTGTATAAGCATTTCAGAGAGGGGATTGAGTGTATAATTTTCACCCTTGAGGGGTGGAAGGCCTTCTGGTTCTCAAAAATGCTAACACAAGCTCTGGGCTACCTCACCTGGGGGCCTCTCTAGTAATCCCGGTTATATACCCCTCCCCCTTCAAATCTTGTTTAAAGCCCTGTCAGTCAGCCCAAAAATCTCTTGTGCAAGGATTCTCTTCCACCTTTGAGAAAAGTGTCTCCCATTTGATGCCAGCAAGCCTGGTGTTGTATAGGTCATCCCATTATCAAAAAGCCAAAACTGTTGCAGTGACACCAGCTATGGAGCCATGTATTAACAGACTGTATTTGCCTGTTCATTCCAGTGTCACTGCTTGTGACTGGAGGAAGAGAAGATAATTTGTGCCCCAGATTCCCTCACCACCCATCCCAAGGCTCTAAAGTCTCTTTTCATTGTTCTTGGACTACCATCCTCAGCATGCTCACCACTTACATGCAAGACCAGTAATGGGTAATAGTCTGAGAACTCTACTGAGCTAGGTAGTTTCCTAGTGACATCCTTAACCCAGGCTCCAGGGAGACTTCTTCCAAAGTTATCATTCGTAACAACTACACTCAACTATGCTTCCATTTTGGTTTTTTTGTCCTGGTCCAATGAATCATATACTTTTTATTTGTATAGTGGTGCAGCTTTGTTATACAATTATCCTATAGCAAATGGACATGGATCTGAAACCATTGGACTGAAATGGGTATTTTACCTTTATCACCACTTTCTTGCATGATTCATAAAACATTATATAAAAGCTTGGCTGGACTTTCTCTTTTTGTCATTATGCTTTGAAAGAAATTAGTGGCCCATGGTCAGCTATAGATGCTTGAATAGAGAGAAGTCCAGTCTGCATCTTGATGAAGATCTCTACCTGCAGGTAAATCAGAGGCCAAAGTGTGAAAAGAAGTGGGATTTCAGGTATCAACTCTGTGGTCCTCCAGTTTCTCTTTGTACAGCACAGGCTTTTCCACTCACATATCTGGCTAAAATTTCTTCCTGGATTTTGCTTATTGACTTGTCTATGGTGGATTTCATTCTTTTTCCCTACAGGTTTTTATTGCTGCTATAGTTGTTGCTATGACTGATACTACTCTTTCACTACTAAAATATAAAAGTAGAACAGATATTCTCCAAGTCTAAACAAAGTAGTCAACAGAGACACTACTATAAGGGGCATAACTAGACCCTTGGGAGCATAGGAAAAGAAAATCATTCTCCCAGAGGATTTCGCTTCCAGAGTTATAGCTGTGGGGAAAGGCGGTATCAAGTGACATAACAACCAAGTCCAAAAGTTAGAGAAGAAAAGAGAAGGAAACGAGGCAAAGAGACTCAGTAAAGGTACTCATTATGGAACAAACAAAATAATATGTCAGAGATCAGAGAATAAAAAGAAATTACTGTTACTCTTTGCTGTAGAAACACTGGAAGCCAAAATCCATTTTCATTTTCTATTTTAAGATATTTAGTGTAGATCCTTAGGTAAGCAGAGGTGCACAGGGTTACTCTAGGTTTTCTGTTAAATATACTAGTCTTAGAAGATGGTTTTTTTTTCCCTAAACTTGAGTTTCAGAGAGAAATGCTTATAGGAAATACATGTCAGAATTGTGGTTCTGACATTATTACTTTGTCATAAAAGATCATTGAAACAGAAATGTCAGATACATGTTTGTACTTAAAACTGTGTGTTAGTTTAACCAATTGTATAAAGTATACTGATTTAAGTGTTTTTAGCTTTCATCTATAAATGCAGGTAAGGATTCTAGTGCTATTCAAGCATTTGCACATATGAGAAAGAATGAGTTCATTTGAGAGATTTATCAAAGGAGTTGCTTGAAAATCTTTCTAGAACCTCTTCCTCCTCTGTTTATAATACTTTTGCTCCATCATTAACTGTAGGATGATTTTGCTTTAGATAAGGTAATACTGATTCAAATTGATTTCATAAAGGGACATCTTCAATAGCAATCTTCAATAGCACTCCCTCCTTGTGCTTCTTCTTATCTGTCTTTTTGTATTGTATGGTTTACCTGTGTGTTCTCCTCTGAAGTGGCTTTAATCTGGGTGAAAATAATATGTGAGGGTGTATAGAAGGAGTGTGTCTGCTCCCTTAAGGGTAGCTGCCCAAAGGACCCATAAACAAAATACACAAGACAAACCTGACCACATATGATAAAGGAGGTTGTGACACAAATAAACGTGGTCAGTCACACAAATCAGTAAGGATACAAGGAGAGAGAGGTTCATTTTAATCAATTGGAAGGATAAGGAAAAGGAGGAAGACAACACAGAGGCATAAAACCTGACCAATTAACATTAACAAAGACAACCAGAAACAAACCTGGTCATTAGGACTAATTGATGAGCTATCAGGAAACTGCAAGGAAAACAGTTAATTGCAACTGATAAGAATACAAACCCAAGGATCCAAGATGTTGGAGGAAGTCGGTTGGACTGTGCCAACTGATGAAGCAATGTGAGGGGAAAGGGGAAGCAGACAGGAAGAAAATGAGGGTAGACAGAAAAGGGTATAGAAGGGAGCAGCTACATATAAAACAGGGTCAGATGGTACACTTGCCTGTCTGAGTCCTGTTTCTGATCACCACAGTCAATTCTATCTTTTCATATCATCTTTTTAAGCCTTTTCTTAAGTATCTCTCTGTGTAGTATCACTATCTCGTGTATGTGTGCAGTGCAAGGGCTACGTATCAGCTACTGGTGAAACATGTATGTGTGTGGAATTTGATAAAAGCTACTGAAGTCAGACTGTGGGTGTAGGTGCCCCTAGCCTGTGATGTCAACTATAGGAGTGAGTGGGGTCTCGGCATCAATGACTGGAGTGAGTGGGCGTCTTTAAACTCCAGCCATGGAATGGGAACAGGTGCATATCTCAAAGACCAGCTACTGGGTGGACCAACATGAGTGAGGGCCTCAGTCCAGGTAGCTGGAGTGGGACTACAGGACACAGCTCATGTGCCGTGTGCTGGCTGCTGGGATTTTGAGCATCTTTATCTTCCCCAGTACTGATGTGCATGAGGTATGCATATATATTCACTGGGAAAGCTTAAGCTGGACCATCTGACAAGCAGGAGGGCTTTGGGCCTGATACAGGTTATCAGCTGGGTGGAGAGTCCATGCTGGTGTCCGGGGGTACCTATGACTGTGGGAGACCAGTGGGAAAAGTGCGTGAGTGCTCTGTGTGTGCAGCAAGCACTAAGCTAGGCCAGCTGTCAAAGAAGGGACACATGAGTGGGTAAGGGGGCTGGGATGTGGGCAAGGCTACCAGGCAGACAGGGACCCACAAATATACATATGCTTATGAACCTGGAAAGTGTTATATATGTGCCTGCACTAGTGACCTCCTGTCTCAGTTGGCCCAAGAGGAGGGGACTTGGCTGTACTTGTATTTTATGTGAGTCCTCTATGTAGGTGCTGTTTAAGGCAGCTCCTTGTCTGCAGCAGTCTGTGTGACCAGCCATGACAGTGTCCTGCTGCTGTGTCCATGTGTGTGTCTGTCTGTCTCATTATAGATTTGCTACTGGTTATACTTGCAAACAAGAAAAGAGCATCCATGTCCCTAAGCCCGGGCAGAGACCCTAGGTCCTCAGGCTGGGCTCCAGCAGCCAGGCAGGAGGGAGACCTGGGCCAGAGCATCTCGAGCAGATGGCCACACTCTTAACACCTCTTAACATAATATACATACTGTAATGCACAATTTCTTTATTAAATATGGAAAGAAGTGAATTCCACACCCTTTTCTTTAATTCAGTGCATTTTTCAGTTGAAAAATCTGCATGTTGTTAATGAATGTTTGTCAAGGATGCTAAAATACTTACCGATTAGTTTTTATTACATAGGTTCCTGTTAAGATATAAAAAGTTCATAACCCTATGTATGAAAACAAAAAATGTCATTTTAGCCTTTTCTCTTGCTTTGTCTCTCAAATAATGTCTAAAGAGAACAGTATGGATGAGGTGTTTAGATGTATCATAATGATCTATTTTTCTTCAAATTTCTGCTTCTGCTATAAGAATATAAAATGGTAGGCCCTTCACAGATGAAAGGCTGTTAACAGCTCCAGTCTTAATATTCAGTCTGTAGTAACATCTAAGTCAATGAACTTGCTATTTGTAAAGCTTTCAGCCAAGCTGGTGTCCAGATTCTGATTCAAAATCACTAGGAAATAAATCTATGTATTCACTCTTCAAATTTGTTTCACCTTATGTAAATGAAAGCCAAACAAAATGAAGGCTGTCCTAATTTGAATTAGAAAACTACTTCCCTTCAGTGACTTTTTCAGCTCAGTCTTTTCTAACTAACTGCACTTTCTGAAGTTAACAGCATGTTTTTGTAGACAATGTCTGCTTCTAAAAGTGATAGTGCCCAATGTTGAGAGTTACTACCAAGGATTGGTATGCAGAAAGGCTTTTGCTTATACTTTCTCTTTTGCAGACCAAGGTCACTGCTAAATCTTGTGTACCACATTGCAGATGCAGAAAGCAAAAGGCTGCACCTGCAGGAAGGAGCAGACAGGACAGGTGATCCTAAACTGACCAACAAGGTATTCCACCCCATATATGTCATATCCAGTATAAGTCTGAGGGTCATGAGGGTCAAGCACTCTTCTTCAATGACCAGCATCCAAGGAGGACTCTGTCCATTCTGCCTTCAATCCCAATCCATGCATTCTGGAACCCACTTCCTTAATCTGGTTCCCATCCTGTCTGAGTCCATTGTAGGACTTTCACAGTGCCTGCTCCACAGCATCAGTGGTGACAGTGATATAATTGTCATCAGGGGGGCTGGGTTCAATATTAGTTTTGTATATATTTGTATATATTTCATTTTATTATTACTATTTTCATTAAAGCTGTTTTAGTTTCCTTTTCTAATCAATAAGTCTCTGTTATTCCCTTTCTATTCCCCTTTTGGGAAGGAAGAGGCATTAATAGAGAGCATCTGTCCTTTATCTAGTGGTCAGCCCCACCCTAAACCTTGACAAACGCAAAAATGTTTCTTCAGATTTAAATATGTCCAGTACAAAAATATATTCATGACTCTAGTTTCAGTGCCAAGTTAAGACTGTGTTTTGTCTTTTTTGTTAGATTTAATTAAGGCAGTATGTTTCAAATCTGATTTTGAAATCATGGAAATCCACTGGATAAATAGTTCTCATGTAACTTCCAGTACTTAGAGCAAAGACCACTTTTATATCATTTCTGAGGGCAGCCCAGCTTTGTGCTGGAACTGAATGTACATTTTACAGAATAAGGGAGCATTTAATTGGAAAGCTGCTATCTTTTCCCGATCTACAATCTATGCCACAGTTTCTTTCTGAAGTTGAATTGGGCTATAACAAATGTGCATGGTTTGCTGTCTCCTATAAAGCATCCTAAAGAACGTTTCCAAGGTGCTGCAAAGGTAGAGACATAATGCAAATGCATATTACTAAGCAAATATAGCGTTCTCACACATTAGGAGCCAGAGCCTCTGTGATCGGTTGAAAGACCTCAGGAGTGGAGAACGGAGCAAAAACGTTTTTAAGTCACATTTCACTTTTCTGAATCCCAGCTCAGGTCTTGCCACTCTGCAGAACAATTTTGCTAGAGAGTGCAGTGTGATCCTCCTTTATCTTCAGAGACTCTTCCACCAAAAATATCTAAATTAGAAGGTAGTTAGAAATCAGTATAAATTATGATCACTAGGTGGATCTAGACTGCCAGAAGACAAATCTCTCAATCCTCCCATTACTTGTCCACTCCTGCCCTGCATCAAAACAGAAGGTGGGTGTTCTGAAATTTCCAAGAACCCCACAGATTCTTCTATGAAATATATATGGTGAATGTTGCACAATGGGAGTCACAGGAAAGAAGAAGGACTCCCAAGAACTCTTCAACTTAGGCACAAATTCATAAGCTAATGCCAGCTAATGACATGCACTCTTTTGTGTGGAATCACATTTTGAAATCAGCACAATGAACAGGGAGCTGAGCCAGTGCAAAAAAGCATTTCAGGGATAATGTGATCAATAAATTTCAGTCTATGTCAGGAGTCTGATTACCATATCCCAGACGTAGTGAAAAGGACATACAGGGCACCAATAAAAAGGTCAGAACACAGTGCATAGCTATAATTAAGTATAGCACTTATAAAGAACATCTGCAGGATTGTGTACTGTCCTTAATGAAGCATTTTTAAGAAAATTAAAAGGACAATCTGTTTCACATTTTTTTCCTGAAAAATGAAAAAAAGCAATTTACAGCAATGCTTAACAAAAACAAACAAACAAAACCCAATCAAATCCCACCCCTCTCCCACTAAAATTCTAACTCACAACAAGAGCTGATACCTGATCACATCTTTAGATATGGGTTCAGATCTGAGATCTTCATCACCTAAGTATTATTCTGTTAAGGTCTAATTCTAGGTATCAAAACAGAAGATCCAATGAACTATGTTAGACTGGTGTAAACATCTGCTTTAGTTCTTCAATAGCACCCTTGTTTTTAATAATTTATAAATAGTATGATTCCCCTCAATCTAAGAATAATATAGTTTGGATTTATGTAGCAGTTTGCAGGTTCCTTTCTCTTTACCACTCCTGAAATCAAAATGAAAACTGCAGTTCAAGAGGAAAGTTGTAAGAAAGAGAAAGAGATTGGCTATATAAGCATTCTCTGGCTGCAGATTAGATGGATTGAGGTGACAAACGTATTTGTATTGAAAAAAAGTCATTCATTAAGACTTCTTGGCTCTTAATGCCTCTGTATATACTTAACATGAGAAATCAGTATCATTCTTCCTAGTAGCAATTTGAGAATACAGAAAGAAAGATTGTCTGCATGCATGCAGCATAGCTGGTAGACTCACAGTCACCTGTGTCTATAACTGATGCTCTAGAAGCATGTCAGCCTAAACATGATCTGCAAAATTTTATCCTTAAATGTATTACCACCTGTGTAACTATGACCTTTTTCTAAGTTAACTATAGAAATCAAAAGAAACTGACAGGAATTTAAGGAAAAATATTAAAGCCTTCATTCTATGTAGTACCTATGGATCAAACTCCAAGGCACTAAGCCATATTGTTGAGATATTGTATAGCAGGATGCCTTAGCAAATAACTCTGTTGTTTCATGTTATATTTCAATGACTGAGGTAAGAACAGTTCAAAATCTACAATTAGGATGTCTAGTCAATTCCATGAAATCCAGGTGATGACAGATGTTAGTAATTATACAATTTTTGTTTGTGGTAGAAACATGCTCCTATGAAATACTTATTTTAAATTGGTAATCAAGTTTTAAGGTATAATGAATCATGAATGGCACCTATGTATTAAACACCTGTGATGGAAATGCCTATTATTTTAAATTAATTCTCTTTTGTGTCTAAAGCAGCTGTTTTGGTCTATCTCAGTAGTATTAGGATACTAGGATGATAGGATAATTCAGTTTGGAAGGGATCTCAGGAGATCTATAGTCCAACTTTCTGGTTAAAATAAGATCAACAATCAAGTAAAATCAGTTGCCTCAGGGATTTACCCAACCTGCCCTTGAAAACCTTGAAGGATGGAGTCTGTACAGTCTCCCTGAGCAATCTTTTCCAGTGATGTCCCTTATAATTTTTTTTTTTTTTTCTTATACTGTGTATTACTTTCCAGGTATGGAATGGTGGCTAAAACTGGATGGTGGCTAGTTTTTGCATCAGAATATAACATTATTTCTGCTTCTTCAAGCAAATGCAACAAAGCAAGATAAGAACCACAACTTAATTCTAAGAGTGAGCTAACACTTACTTAGTGATAGATCCAAAACCACCCATAAGACAATTTAAAGTTCAACCCTAATGATATCCAGCTAAGTAAATTAAAAATTACACTCCAGTAAATCTCTGTCTAATAACACAGTCTGTATGTTTTTTAGCTCTGGTCACTAATCTTATCCAGATATCTACAGAACATTCTGTCACCTTAGCTGATCAAAGCATCTTAATGCCTACCTCACACCTAAGTCTCTCTCTTCGGTCTCTGGTATGACTCTTGTGATAGTAACAATACTTTTTGAGGGACACTTTAACTTCATTTCCTGGTTTCATGACTTCTGCACTGGATCTTGTATCTGTGTAATGGAAAATGCACAGGAACCCCATGGAGCAGGGAGAGGATCCCAACACTCCTTCCTCTCATAGGACTCCCTCACCACTGGGCTGCAAAATCCTGCCTTCTTTCATTTGTTGTTTTATTCATCCAATGAATTTTACACAGTGTCAGAGTTCAAGGCACTCTCCAGAGAAATGGGACATGAGAGGTTAACTGTAACTGAATCTTGATTGAAGAGTTCATAAAAACATATACATTCTAGACACAAGATTATGATACAAAACTTAGTGGCATCTCCACCTTGTTTGCTGGTTCTAAAGGAGAGGCATCTAGTTGAACTTATACAACAGACTACATGAAATATCTATATGTTAAAAGAATTTATCTGATCTGGAACCAAGTCTTACCTGAATGCCTGAGTCAATATTTCATCTTGGTACCTAAGCAAAGGGAAGAGATACATTTATGATACAGGTTTTGGCTATAGCATTTTTTTCTCTTTAGTGTTTTATGCTGTCAGATTCCCAAATTCCTCTAATTTGGGGCATTGGGTTTTATGGCTAAGCATGTTGTAGAGGTAACACTAGAAATTAATCCAGGTTAAACTTCTGTATATCTAAGGTTTGCTTTCTTAGCACTGACTTGTAGCTCCTGTAAATATTGATAATGAATTGATTAATGCAAGCAGAGACATGCTCAATAAAATATGCAGAATTTATAAATTATAGATATTTAAATATACAGATAAACTCAACCCTGATTATGTCAGTAGTGTAGGTGAGCAATTTGCCTGCTTCATAGTGACTCTTCCAGGAAAGGTATATTAAAGAACAAAGAAGAGTTTCTTCTCTAACACAGACAGAGCATGCTTACACATCCTAGCTGGCTGTAATTTCATGCTGATAGTTGTATTGTTCACTGCTATGGGAGGCTGACTGCAGCCCAATAGGCCATTCTCTTTTCTTCCCTGTTTAGGTATAATGTACATAGTTGTAAATTTGCCTAGCATAACTCTTAAACCACTCCCCTTTGCTATTGGAAAACTTAATTCTGCTGAATGTGCCACAAGAGAAGAGACTTGCATAAGCATAAAAACAGAGAAAAAGTCTACAAAAAGCTCCTCACTTTTCAGGGGACTTGTACTCCTTTATAATCATCTAACAAGTAGAAGGAATTCATATTCACTATTTAACTCAAAGTGTCCTTTGACTGTGGTTCATATTCAAGGAGCTGTGGTTTCTGCTGTACCCTGGCACACAAGCAGATTCAGTCCTTTCAATATGATAGCAGAAAGGAAACAGGTATTATGCCTTCCTCTCCATCCCACTCAGACTATAGACTATAACAAATGTTAATGGTACCCTCCTTGTGTTTCATAAGAGGAGGTACAGTAACTGATACATAGTCAGCTACAGCCATTCTTATGTTCTGTGGTATCTTATATGTTAACATGAAGCTGACAGGCACAGTTCAGGATTTACGGGAGACCGGTAGCCTTTTGAAGCAGCAGCTAGAAGCCAGAAGGGGAACATACACCTGGCTAACAAACAACAGTGTGGGTGGAAGAGGAAACTCTGAAAACTGCAATTGATCTAGCAATATGAACACAGCAACTGATCCTTGTCCTCTGACAAAACAACTTCCATCTCCAGCAGCAGTCTTGTAGCGTTCCATGGCCTCTGTATTTTCTCCCACCTTTCTATGCACTGGAAGGAAGAGTTGGAGGAATAATTAAACATTCAGGTCTCCATGAAGCCCATAACTCTTTTCAGACAGGAGTTAATATTGCTGTAACTGTGTAAAAAAAAGGGAGCTAAAGACTTTAATCACTTTTGTCCTGTGGGATGACACCATATCTGAAGACATAATATCTTTCTTTCTGTTTTTCTGAGTATGGTAGTGCACCCGACAAGTGGATAATGCAATCCCTTTTAGGAAGGATCCAAATCAGTCAGAAGCACAAGGGGCATATGATTGCCCTCTACTATCTTCAGCAGACATTGCATAAGCAAAACGAGAGTCAGATGAATGAGGCTGGAAAGATGGTTAAATTGCTTGACTTTCAAGGCTAAAATACTTCATAGCATACACATTTTCTTTTAGCTTTTGGGATGTCTTATTTTTTTACACTCACTACTTTGACATTCTGAAGGGCAATGCTCATTTTAAAATATGTATAAACTTCATTTAAAATAAATGAATCCAAAACCCTCTGGGGCAAAACCATGTTTGGTGTATCTCAGCTAACTTCAGTGGAGTTACACCAAAGTTGAATCCAGGCCCATGACTCTCATTTGTCATGAGCTTAGACAAAAACAAAGAGACAGCTTTAAAAATAAGGGTTATTTTACATTCTTTCCCTCATTGTCTAGTTTTGGTATACAGACTTAATAAAACCTTATATTAGTGGGATTTCATGCATTTATCTTTATGTTTGATAACATTTTTGAGCACTGTGATAAAATCAATGGAAATCAATGTAATTGTTTCCAGACGGATTCAATAACTCTAATTACCAGCATTTTGAATTCAACTGCATAATATGCTTAACTACCCAGTGTACTGAAGGAAATTTAACTAGCGCTAACTCAGTGTTCTTTTATATTTGTACAAGGAGAACAATCAGAAAGGTAAATAAGGAAAAAAATGAATTTGTAAATTTCTGTTTGTCATAGAATTATCATTAAAGATATTGAAGAGCTTCATAGAAATATACGAAAAATCCAATCAGGAATCTTTTTTCATGTTGTATTTACAATTAGAGAAAATTTTATTAACACATTCCATGAAGCAATGTGGTATCACAGTAACATATTTTTAAATTGAAAAATATCTCTAATATCCTGAAATAACTACCTCTTTCTGATATGATGTATTCGTGATTGTCTTTGTACTCTTCTACATCCTTAATTTCTTATTCTACTTGACATAAAATGTTTTCAATAGCTTCATGTGCTGAAAACAACACAAAGAAAAAGACCAAGAGACCTCATTATTTATCTGAATTTGATCAAGGGAAGCAAGGAGTAGCCATAACCTACTTGTATCCAGAAGAATTTGAAATACATATCCATGTAAATCCTTCTGTTGTTAAAATCCAGCCTCCCCCCCAAGAAAAAAATTGATTGGTATATTACTGAGATATGAACATTTGGATTACATAGATATTTCAAGATATTTTTATCTATAAAATATGTTATAATCCACAGGCACAAAATGTGGAAGATGGTAGCAGTTTTTGTATTATCAAAGCTGACTCATGTGACTCTAAGCAGTATGTTCTGGTTTTTAAGTTACCAAGCTATTAATAGGCATGGTATCTCTGCTGAAAGGACAGATTGAGAAGAAAGCCTGAGATTGTACTGTTCAATTGTGTGATCACTAGGGTTGGAGGAAGTCACTACTCTAACATAGTACAGATAATCAAAATATCTAGGTTTTCACCACTGAAAATATAATTATTTCTATGTTCAGAGACAGTCAGGATTTAGAAAATGCTCTTGCATTTTCTATGCAGACATAAATGTTTAAAGCTTTTTAGAGATATGGTATTATAATTAACTCTTCTCAAGGCTGAAAATAAAGTGATTCATGGAGTTTATTACATGTGGCTCAACATGAGATCACAGTCTACATACTTTAAAATAAACATTGTCAATACACAATAAATGTGAAGTGCAGATTTTTTTTTTCTAACATTCTCATTCCTAGAACAAAAGATATCTTTTCTGTCCAGTCTTTAACCTTAGAATATGTTTCCTAATCAGAAAGACATACATTTAATGTTCTGCCTGTATATTCCATCAGTAAATTTCAATGTGCATCTCTACGGTGTTCATTTTTACTTGTTCACAAACCTAGCTGAGGCATATCAAAAATATAGAAACCCACATAACTTCTTTAATATACATGTCCAGAAGCTGAACTATCCCTGCTGTTTAATCTGAAGTGAATACAAATAGGAAATTCACTTTTAGTCTGATGTGCTCATCATATCTCATTTCTTCCAGAAGGGAAAAATTCAGTTTTTAGCAGAGTAGTGGCATAGCATCACTACACTGCTCACGGTGGTCTAAATTCCTGAGCTTTGTACCATTCCTTTTCAAAGAGATATATATCAAATTTAGTGTTGTGGGACTGGTAAACAGTTAACAGTCCTGAGTTTCCGTCATTTTTAGAGTGAGATACTAGGTCCTGCTTATGTTCTTAGTTTGCTTTACTTCTTTTAATTCTTCTCCTACTCTGGTGTATTGCTATGTTTTGTTGACTGGTGCTTGTGCCAAACATAGGGTTTTTTTTCTGTTCATGTTGAGACCCTTGCATTTACTGTGACAATCCCAGTAAAAAAACAGCACCTCAAGGAATTAGAATGGTTGGTTCTTGCTGAGAAATGCAGTAACTACTAACAGGGATGTGATTTTTAAAATAATCGATTTAAAGAATAGTGACCAGATTTGCTCAGGGGATCAAGGGAAGTCTCAGTAACTCTGAACGTCTAAGCTAAAATAAGTCCTCAGGCTGCACAGTGATGGAGTGACCAATGGGAACTCAAAGCAACTGGGAAACTGAGCTCTCCCTGGGAGACCCAAACTGTAGATGGTTTTTTTGTTAGATGCCAAGCACTCTAAGTCTTCCTTAGATGACGACAGGAAAATAAGGTAGCAAAACCGCCTTGTGGAAAAAATTTAAAATTTATCTTCTGTCCTACTAAATATAAATTTATTACCAGATCCAAAAACTAATGCGAGGAGGAGGTTTGGAGGAATTTTAAATTTTTTTTTTCCAAGAAAAGTAACTATTAACAATTCATTCATAGATGACATTCTCAGAGGCCTTACATATTTATTAAAAGAGCTGAACTTTTTCACTCAGATGTAGAATAAAAGAGCTTTAAAACAATAGAAGTAGTTTCTTTTTTATTTTTTCTCTTTACTGAATTTATGGTGGTTTTTTTTTTCCCCAGTATTCAAACACTCTAATGATTAATTATTTGCCCTCCTTCAAGGAAAAAGTTCCAAAGTACTGCAGAACCAATAGAGTTCTTTCTGCATACATCCAAGACCTTGGCATACTTCCCTGTGCTCTTCTGGCCTCAACCCTAAGGGCAGCCAGAGGCAAAAGTATTTTCAGCAGACTAAGAAACACTGTAAGCTTCAGGGATTTCTGCATGACAGATTTTAAACTGTAACCAAAGTAGAGGTGTGATTAAAAATAACAAAAGCTAAAATCTATCTCTAAGTTGTAAAGGAAGATGTACAAATTTATCTTTCCTCAACATCATAACTGATGACTGAATCATTTCAAAGTTATTCACAAAAGTTAAAAACAGGATCAAGCTCTTATGCCATTTGTTCTGTGTCCCTAATAATACAGTAAAACTTTCTACAGTACATTTTGCTGTCAAAACCTGGGTCAGAATCTGTTATAATAGATGAGGACCTTAAAGATCATTTAGTTCCAAACCAACTGCCACAAGCAGGGACACCTTCCACTAGAGTAGGTCGCTCAAAGCCCCTTCCAACATGACTTTGAACACTTCCAGGGACAGGGCATCCACAACGTCTGTTGATGTGTCTTGCCATCCTCATAGTAAAGAATTTCTTCCATACATTTAATGCAAATCTACCCTCTTTCAATTTAAAACTGTTACCCTTCATCCTGTTACTACACTCCCTGATGAAATGTCCATCTTCATCTTTCCTATAGACCCCTTTTAAGAACTGGAAGGCTGCTATAAGGTCACCCTGGAGCTTTCTCTTCTCCAGATTAACAACCCCAACTCCCTCAGCCTGTCCTCACACAGGAGGTGCTCCAGCCACCTGATCATTTTTGTGGCCCTCCTCTGGACCCAGCTGAGCAGGTCCATGTCTTTCTCATGATGGGAACCCCAGAGCTGAACATAGTACTCCAGGTGGGGAATTGTAAGGGTGAAGCAGAGAGGCAGAGTCATTTCCCTCAGCCTGCTAGCCACATCTCTCTTGATTCAGCCCAGGATGTAATTGGCTCTCTGGGCTGTGACTGCACAATGCTGGCTCCTGTTCAGTTTTTCACCCACCAGCATCCCCAAGTTCTTCACCGCAGGGCTGATCTCAATCCATTCATCACCCAACCTGTATTTGTACTTGGGATTGCCCCCACCCAGGTGCAGGGCATTGTACCTGGCCTTGTTGAACTTCATGTAATTTTTGCGGACCTCTGTCAAGGTTTTTCCGGATGGCATCCCTTTTCCCTGGTATGCCAACTGCACCACACAGCTCGGTGTCCTCAGCAAGCTGGCTGAGAGTGCGCTTGATCCCACAGTCCATGTCACCAACAGAGATGTTAAACAATGCTGGTCTCAATACCGATCCCCTGAGGAATGCCTGTTGTCACTGGTCTCTATTCAGACATTGAGACATTGACTGCAACTCTTAGAGTGCAACCATCCAGCCAATTCTTTATCCACCAGTAATTCCTGGTTGCTCCTGAAGTGATTTATGTAATAATACATTTTGCCTTGCACATGTCAGAAAGATGACTATGACCTCTGCCTTATCCCTCTGACAGACTTGAAGGAAGTTTTGTTTCTACGTCTGTGGTGGGTTGACCCTGGCACGGCACCAGGTGCCCACCAAGCCCTCCTATTGCTCCCCCCACCCCCGTCAGCA
>WTSP01015233.1:55343-102678 GCA_025331215.1 Actenoides lindsayi | reverse complement strand
AGAAGGGATGTCACAGGGAGGCAAGGGACAGTGGGGAAATGTCTTTGCCCTGGTGGGTTGTGGGCTCTACTGTCCATATGTTCCTCAGAGCAGATTTAATCATTTTTCCATGCACCTTCAATCAGAAGCAGAGTTCTGCATTTTCAGAAGGTGCTTAGCACCCTATCCCGGGGCTGCATTTCAAAAGCAATCCCAACCAGCACCTCCCACCATGAGAAACAGGAGTTGTCGAGCTCTGGCAAGACGCATTAAAATCTGTCCTCATTCTTTTTGATTTTCCCTCTTCTGTGCAGCAAACATACGGCAAAAACTCTCCTTGTGTTCCCTGTTTCCAATTCGTATTTGAGTCTAGAGCCCTTCCACAGACTCATGTCTCCATTGCATACCGTTGCAGTCCATCACAAAACCAAGGACTACTATCCATCTAATATTTTCTCGTTAGCACGTGAGATGTTGCAACTGCTTTTTATTTGGTCGGTTCAGGACAGAATAAAGTAAATCAATACTTTGATCCCTGCTTCTGGATTGAGTAAAGTCTCATGTTCTTTGTAGAAAGGCATGCAGGAATGCAGGATACACAGAGAAAGGATAATGGTGCCCTGAACCACCGAGTACAAGAGCTATAGTGTTACCTCTTATATTTTGATGTAGCACTTTTGTTTGGGCTCTCAAAGTTTTCACCATTCTGGATTCCAGACACTGAACAATACGTAAGACTTATCATTTTTCTTACAGGACCAGAAAGACTGTGGAGCTTCTTGGCTCCCTCCTTGAAGCCACCCAAAAGCCATCTTGACATGGCCTTGGGAAATCAGTTCTAAGTGACTCTGCTTAAACAGAAGGCGTTGGACCAGAGGACCTCCAGAGGTCCCTTTGCACTTCAACTCTGCTATGATTCTGTGAATCTCATTGTGTTTGAAGAACAATTAACAGAAGGGCTGTACAATGGGAGAGAAACAGAATATATTTCTACATTTACTCAGCTTTATTTCTTTAAGCATTTACCACCTTCCAACCTCTTTACACAGTGGTCTACCATGGATTTTATGACATGTTGACTGTCATGCTGTTATTGAAATACATTTAAAGGACTACTTAAAAACCATTGATGGAAAAGTCCCTACTAATTCCATAGTCTTCACCTCTAGCTTTCAAGGTAAATATATTTAAGAACACTGCAGATCTGGGAAAATGACAGGTGGATACATCCTTCAGTCAGAGGAACTACTGAAAAAACCCTGACTGGAATGTGATTGATTTTCATCACAGTTAAGCGCACTAAGGAAAAGAAAATTACTAGGTTGCCTTTTCCACCATTAATTGCTTTCTTCAGGACATATGCTGAAGAATAATCTTTTGTTGGGTTCTTTTCCCCACACCTAATGAAGAAAAAATATATATATTAATCAGAAGTGAAAAAGTTTGCATTTGAGTCAGCCTAAAACTAGCACGCTTATAGTGAAATAACTCATCTTAAATTCAAACCCTTTTAAGAGACAAAATTAAAATGCAACAATTTTAAAACACTTGGAATTTTTTTTACAATTTCAAATTAGATATCAATAAATACTGACTCATAAAAATAAAAATTCATTCATTTATTTTCATTAATATTTTCTGAAGTTTTTAGGTTAAACTGTCTTCTGTTAGCTTTTAGGTCAAAGATACATGTGTTAGTTTTTAAAGTAAAAAAATTCCTTCTGAATTTAACTCACATTCATGAATAATTTGCATAGCCCCCATGGCGGTTTCCAGTTAATATTAATGCAAAAAAAAGTTCAGGTTTAAAAATGTGCAATCTAAATGCCTGTAATGCTAACAGATGCAGTTTTATTGTGCTTTCAATTGCTTGACTTTACACAACATTATTAACATTAATATGAAATAATCTCTAATACCAGTATCTAATAAAAAATAAACTTGAAATAACTCCACTGACTTAACTAAAAGACAAAAATTAATCACACAGTATTTCATCAAACAAAATTAATATTTTTTCTCCCTCCAAAACATTTTTTTTACTATGAATTTTATGATGACTTCACCGAACAGAATGTAATCCCCTTAAGGAAATTTGCTAGAATATTAAATTTTACATTAAATCATGTTTTATAAAGTCTATGTTAATTACTATGCACAACATTCTCCAAGAGCTTTCTACATCAAAGGTTATTATGACTAAATACAAGATGTATTCAAGAAATAGACATAAAAAATAGTAGTCATGAAATATTCATCTGGTGAGCAAGTTCTTCTGCTTCATAAATATTCCATGTTCTAACCTAGTGAATTTTAGCCATGACTCTGCATTAGAAGGATAAAATGACACACTATATATGTAGAAGAAATACATACACGGATATATATATGCCTTCCTACTGTAGGCTGATAGAGCAAAATGTCGATTGCTATCTGCAGTCAATGACTAAAGCGAAACAGCCAATATTTAACTGAATTTCCTTCACTTATGTATCTTCTTATTGATTCTTTGCACCACACAAAGGTCTTTACATGAAATCCACTTTATAAATGTAAAAGTGACTGACTGAATTTATTGTCTCCTGCTGACCTGGAATAAATCAATCAAATACACATTTATATTATCTTCCACTGCCTCTGCTTCTTTTACTGTACTACCTTGACATTTGAGAATTTTTTAAACGTCCCATCACACCACTATGGGACAATTCAGACCTATATAATGCAGATGAAAACTCCACTGAAACTGAGTTTAGGCAAGCCAGAACAAAACCTGAGCTTACAATTCCAGAATAATTAATTCCTCTGTAATTAATTTTTAATTAATTAATTAATTAAAAATTGTTTTACTAGCAGAAAATGATCATGTAAAATGTGCTAACATTTTTTCATGACAAATGTACACCTCAAGGACTGAGAAGCTTAATGAGGTTCTAGTCATTTTCCAAAACATTTCTAGTGCCAAAAGCTTCAGCCAAAAGCTTCATTCAGCCTTCACTCCTCACATGACCCCGTAAGTCAGCAGGTGCAGGTCTGTGGTTGGTTACTGAGCATCAAGGAAGTCTATCGGGTCACAAGAGAGTGATTTTTTTTTTATTTTTTTTTTTTTAATAGTTGCAGAAGTTTCTGTGCTCTTGAGAGGACAACTCAATTTATGAGCTATCTTTTCTTTCAGATAGTCTTATACATGATTTATCAGGCAACTTAAAACGTGACAGTCACTATGATAGATTGAGAGACATGGTGAAAACAAAGGAATGGCAGATGTTGTTTGTTCCCTAATAACAATAAGGAGAAAATAAGCTAATGGTAAATCCATGTTATCTATAAAAATTTAACCAGAAAACTGAAAATAAACAAACCAAAATGTTTCTATGTCCATGTTTCCCCACCTTCATGTTCTAGAAGTCCTTTTGCCTTTCTTAGTCACATTTAGGACTTTAAAGTGTACTTGTCTGTTTTCTTTAGTGTTTTGTTCTCCATGGTGACAAGAAGAATGTCGGGGTTTTTTTGAAAAATGAAAGTCCAGATTACTTTTAAAAAAAATAATCTTGATGGCAATCTTGAAAATCAATTAGATAAACTTCCTTGTTTCATTGTTTTTCTGTATGTTGTGTACGTCTTCAAATATGACATTCCATGAATGAGTGTTCCAAACTGTTTGCATTACTACTGTGGTTCAGGGATTTGTTTCCAACCTGTGGTGCTAGTGACACTATTGTTTAGGCTGTTATTATATTTAACTCTCCTATGCCAAATGGCAGGATGAATAAGGTTCTAGTAGACCTTTCAAAAGGATGTCCCATCCATGTCCAGTGGCTTGCATTACCTCTTGCAAGTATGACCCTGTTATCTGCTGCTGCTCTGCAATAAAATTCTATTTAATGATTGCCACCACGTCATATCATTATCATAGATAGTTTTTTCTTTTACCTTTTGAGTAAGAATGTCATCGCCGTAACGCTAGTTACAACTGGCATTAACCAAGGACACATCTAGACCCACAAAGAGTCTATGTTCAGGAACTCCTTCCAAAAGTATGTTGAGGATGATCAGAACAATCTATTTCTCATCTAGTTTTGTTTAGGGCTCACTATTTTGGATAACAGTTAGTACTAATATGTATTTTTAAACAACTAGTGCTATTGTCTGAGGTAAAAGCAGAAATCTCAGTTTATCCCTGACACTAAGTTGCTGATCAGTTCTGGTGTATTTGAAAATACTTTCAGGTTTCATACTGCTTATCCTTTCATTCATCAACATTAATGCTGGAATCATTACAAGAAACCTTATTTCTATACTCAGCTTCGCTCTGGGTGCTCATCACATTGAATTACACAGCCTTACACTTTGTTCTAATGCACAGAGAATCAAAGAACTGTTTTGGTTGGAAAAGACCTTTTAGATTGTCAAGTCCAGCTATTAACCTAACACTACCAATCCCACCACTAAACCATGCCCCTCAGGACCACATCTACATGTCTTACCAATTCCTCCAGGGACAATGACTCACATACCCACACTCTCATCTTTCAAGCCGGCATCACTGTTGATACTGTACGCTTCACAGGTCTACGTACAGCTTGTAATATCCTGTTGTCTATATGACAGTGCTTCTGCTGCATGACTCCATGCCAGATTAACATCTTTTCTTGCTACACAGCTTTCTCCTCAGGACGCTGTATTTGCCCATTGATCAAAGAATTATTTTGCTGTGTGTCATACAGTCCATTTTCCATTAACTCACCCACTTCTTTTTAATATTAGGAGTAAATATTGCAGTAAATGAAATTCCTGGATATAGAGACATAATAAATCTTTAAAAAAAAAAATTAAAAAACCCCCACAAAATTAGTTTGCTGCTTCTTATAATACTGCTAAAACAGATTTGGATTAAGGTATCCAGTTCTTGTGTCTACATTTCATTCAAAGCTTCAGAATAACAAAGAAAGAAAAAATTAACACCTCAGAAATGTCACCAGAACAAGAAACAGTAGAAATAATAATGAATAAGGGTTAGAGAGTTCTATTATTCAGGTGACGGAAACATAAATAAAGAAGCACCTGAGCACTATTTACATATAGGAAATAAATCTGATGCTGAAAATCTGTTTATTCTTTGTTGGGTTTTTTGTTTGTTTGTTTTGTTTTGTTTTTTAAACACACTGTGCTGACAAAGATAACAGATTTTAGTAAATTGGAGACACTCACCTCAAAACATGGAAGTCAAGTGTCTAGATGAAGGTTTAGTGGTCAGGAAAAATACCCTGAAATATGCATAATCAAATCAATAGCATTTTCCAGGTACTTTTAGAACACAAGCTGCTAACTAGATCACCTGGGCTTCTCTCACCTCATCAGACTTCCTACTCCAATATCCCTTCTTGCTTCTGCGTATAGCATATTTGTAAGATTCTTGAGAAATGCAAGGCTTTAGTCTGACTCTTTGGACTTTCTGCAGCAATATTTGGGTGTGATGACACATCATGATTTACAGGACTTCATACTGTATATTGTAATGATCTGATCCATTCTGATCCTGACATTGCTAAGTCCTCACAGCCAATCAGAAATCCAATTATATTTAAATTGCATGCTTGTGAATAATGTACCCTCAATGCTTGTTAATTTTTTTTTTGGTGAGCATATATTTGAAACAACAGCAACAAAAAAAACTTCTATGAAAAAAAAAAGGACATTATGGATGTGTTTCAGTTCTTTGGAAAGTGACCAAATAATCAGTTACTAAATGCACTCTTTCTTTCGTAAGTTACACAAACAGAGTGGCATGATTTTATTTACTGTACAATACCATAAACTGAACATACTTTTCTGCTTTCCTTGAAGCATGGTATCTGTATTCTTGGCTCCTCTGTCACCATTTTTCCCTGACAAAGGGTTTGAGGACCCTTCTCCAGATTCTTCAATACTTTCTGGATTCCCAAAGAGTGGAAACATGCGGCCCTACAAATGACAAATGTCCCACAGATTACACATGCCAGTTACTAATCAGCAAAAAATTTTCCTGAAGTTTCACTTCAACTGTGGAATCAGTTCCCTCCCCTTCTCTTGTGCTTCTGCTCATCTGCTTTGCTAGGCCATTTTGATCATCATTTTGTTCTCAGCAGGTAAGCCATTGCCGTTATATGTTTCACTGTACTGCTCTCTGGTTTTCTATTAATCACATTCTTCTTGCTGCTCCAATTCTCACCAGACAGATCATTGCCACTGTGCTTCATGTACCACATGCTGGGTAATGACAGGAAAAAAATTTCTGTCTTTATAAATCTAAGTTATCTCCTTCCTATCCAAATACGACACTGAAGGTTGTAAAGGTACAAACAAACTAGATGCATTTAAGTCTCACCCACAAGTGCCACATCATCTCCCACTCAACCAGTACACTTCTCAGGTTCCAGGAAGACCTGTCCCACCAAGCTAAGTGACTTTATCACAGAAAGTGCAGTTTTCTTCTTGGACAGGCCAAAGGCATCCAGAAACATCACATGTCTTGCAGAACAATCAGCTCTATAGAGCTGAAGTAGAGAAGAAAATTTGCAAATAAAGGCAAATGTTAGGCAACAAACAGGGCTGTGATTCGGGGCTGCCAAGTGAAAGAAGAACAGTGCAGCTACTCTGGACCATTTTTGAATGAACACAGGGCTTGAGAAACGTGAATACAATAGTGTTTGTTACAGACAGTCTACAAAATTAAATTCAGTGGCAAATGAAATTATATTAAAAATATGCCATTTAATTAAATTCCGATTAACTACATTATTGTATTTTTAATATTTCTTTTCCTAAACAAGGGTCAGATATTTCTCTAAAAGTAGTACTATGAGTTTGATTTCAGAAAGGCCAGGCAGGAACTATGTAATTTAATTGTTTCTGTATTTAACCATACAATGCAAGAAAGAAATGCTTAGCATACCCCAGTTCTAAACAGTATCATGATTCATAGTCTGCTAGTTTAATATTCACATTCCTTATTTTAGGAAACTTTTTATTTCATGATCTTTGGGCATTCATATACTCAGTTGTAATACTTGAAACACAATTAATCTACTCAATTTTGGATTACTGATTCTTTGGAAGGGCTCAGGTCCCTTCTTCCACCCTGAGAGGGCAAGTGATGAGTGTACCGGTGTTTTGGAAGTATCCACAATTTGCATTCACATTTAATTACTTTGTTTATGCTACATTGGTTAGGGTATGTTGTTTTGATATAACTAAGACTGATCCCAATGACACCACTAGTGAGGACAAAGTTAATCCACCGTTTCCTTTTGTTGCTGATTTAGGCTAACGTATTGTTCAGCTATGAGCTAATGACTCCTGCAGATGTTTCTTATTACATGCCAGGAAAAGCAGAAGCTGAAATTAAATATTTTCTTTTTATGACCATTATAGTTCCCCTTATAAATTATAGCCCATTTGGTCATATTTTTGAATAAATCAAATGACACTGACAACGCAGTTTTCCTATCTGCAAATATTAATCTTACAGGACCAAATTCTGGCCTTATTAGACTGTCCATAATGAATAATATAACTGATGATTAAAAAGTTGACCTGCCTAAGAAGGATAGGAAAGTAATAAGAATTTTTAATCAAGACATACTTCTCTTCCTCTTTTTCAACATGAATACATTTGTACATAAATACATTGGCATCTCTCTGTCTTTATATTATTTCACACCCTTCCTGCCCCCACTTTTTACTCATGGAGGAACTCAGGAAGTCATCTTCGAGAATGCCAATTCAAATTTACTTTGCTCTATTCAGAACTGTACATGCTGGTTTATATTTCTAGATAATAGCAATCTAATACACTGCGATATAGCTGTTAAAAAATATTTTTCTTGTTGCTCAGGGATTTTTTTAACTGTGATTCTGTCAGAAGCCTTGATATTACCACTGCTTGTGCATATGCAGATTCTGTGGCAGCACAGGGCTGCAACAGCTTCTCAGGACCTTTGCTTAGACATATCTGTATAGCTAAGACTGCCTACTAATGATGATAGAACTATCTTTGCCACAATACCAATCTTACTAGTTCATGCTGTCCCAATAGCAGACAGCTGGCTAATCCAGCAGAAAGACTCATGAGAACAGGGGTTTTGTGTGCAGAACTGAACAGAAAAAAAAAAAAAAAAAAGTGGTTTTGAATATTTGAAAATGCTGTGTTTGGGGATTTTTGATGCATTTTAAACATCACAATACTTAGGCAAGTAGATTGCACTGAGCCCCATAATACTGTTTTGTGTACTCACTCACTGAGAATCTAATTTTCACCTTAATTAAATGTAACTTGATGGTTTGTGCAGAAACATCTTGGAACTGAGCTTTTCAGTCTTCTTAAACCTTTAGTAACCACAAATGGCAGATAAACCAGGAAAAAAGGACTTTTTAATAAATGTATATATTACTATAGTGGAAATGAACTGGAGATAAAAGATTTCGTTTCTCCTGTTCTGGTGCATTTCTAATAGTGTATTACCTTTTCCTCAGCTACCTCCTTTTTTGTCACTGACCATTTGTTGCATCTCATGGTACACCATTTCTGGGATCGCCACGTTGCTATCTGACATACTGTCAAAGCACATGACCCTTCACCACATCATGGTAAAAAAACCCTGGTGACACTCACACAGCAAAACACTCAACAGGAAGCAGCATTTTGGACATTTCAACTGAACAACTTTGCAGACACTTTCTTTGGCCTCTCTCATGCAACTTCACAGGCAATGTCCCTCTTCCGTCATTTCTCAGGAAACAGGACAATGTGTCAAGATGCCAGAGGCCACACATTCTGTAGCTAACAGTCTAGTTTTGCATACAGATTTAATCCTTTATGAGTTACAGCAAGGAATGCAGGTATTTCTGCAGAATAAACTTCTGAAACAGTGCAACTAACTCAACATGCACACGCCTCTTCTTCCTCGTGAAATCAAACCTGATGCCAGGAAACATTTGCGTGAAAGATTCTTTCAAGTATCCTAACATCTGGGAATCATTTGTTTTGGTTAGTCCCAGCCTCCACACCCTCCAATTTCTCTCACTGGGTAAGCAGTGCATTCTTTGACTAAGATCCCACAGCAACAACTTCTTCATATGGTTAGACTGAACCTCCTCCACAACTCCCCAGACCAGAGAAAGAAAGGAGAATGAGAACTTACCTTGCTCATATTTTCTCCCTTTGATAGCTTTTGCTATACCACATCTAATAGTCTGGGGACTGCCATCATTTTTTTGCCTTGTTTTTGTTTTTTTTTTTTCCTTACCAGTCACATTAATTGTGGATTCAGAGACGAATCATTTAGCCCTAAATATGCATTTGAGGCTGTAGTTTCTTTCAGATTAGGTTTGAAGGGAGACTAGGATATTGTCAGCAATTGTTCCTAAAGGTCAGTATTACAAACACAGAAGTCAATTAAAAGACAAAAAAAAAAAATATTTAAATAAAATACATAAATAAAAGTCACAATTTGAATATACAAATAATCTTCAAAAGCTGGCATTCTATTGCATTATTTGTTTATCTTTTTACATTATACTGCTAAGCTTTTTTCACAAGAAACCTTTTGTAACTCTTCTTCTGTTAATAGTCTCTAAACTTCTCAGCATGTTTCCTACTGTTTGTACTTTAAAAGGCTTAATAAATACATACTTGAAATGACTCCTATTGTATTTGGAAAAAAAAAAAATTATTTTGTGTTTGAAAAATATATATTTTATGAATGAGCATCTAACTGAGTGCAAACAACAGAGTTGGCAGTGTTGCAGTTTATGTTAAAATCCAGGCCTGCTTTTATACAGTGAAAAACACAGCAAATCTCTAAGATACTGTAGCAGTACCTCACTTAGTGATTAGCAGAATCATCTAAATTATAGTTAGTGCTTTGTATGCTTCGTGCTACCAACCGCTTTTCTTCCAGATTCAAACTTGAAGAGCGAACCTCTTCACACAACATGGGCATTACTTCACTTGGATACACATGGACAAGAGAAACTTTATTTCTGTCCTGTTTCTGTTTACACCACAAAAGGCACCAGGCTCCATGAAAACCATTAAGTATGTTTAGAAGAAAAATTAACTTTAAGGCAGTTGCCATAGCAACTGCTATTCTTTCCAGTTTTTCCTACACCTGTAGCTAGAAAGGCCAACTGAGCAACCATAGTCAACAGAAGCCAAACAGAGTTAGCAGTGTTCAAAGCCATGAGGAAGGACAAAACATACTGTCTGGGATTCAGACAAAGGTCTCTGGCATTGACAGATACCTTGGACTTTTCCTCCAAAATAGAAGCTCTGAATCCATGCACATGCACACGGCTCCCAGCACCAACTTCCTGAGTGAGGGATGCTACATGCGATAAATAGATGCAACCTGTGCTTATTTCCAGGTTTTTTTTGATGGGTGAAAGAAATAACAAATGCATTACCCAGATGACAGTTACAGATCTTTCTGCGACACTTTATGTTTGTGTAGATGCACTGAAGTAGAGCGGGAGGGCAAGAAAGAGATGTATATCGATAAAAATGCAGTAATTGCAGCATCGCCATGAGAATTTTAATTCTGAGCATTTGTATCCCATTCTTTACGTAGAAAATGCTCATATGGCAAACCTAAATACTGCAGACTATTTTGAACCACCCCTGTTAGTCTGCTGGGAAAGGCAGAAGGAATAAGTACAGGATATCAAGAGTTTTATGCATATGGATAGCAAAACAAAGTAGATTATACATATGTGTCTTGCATCCATCCATTTGAAAAAAAAACCACATTAAAACCTTGCATGCATTCATGCACATTCGAACTACATATTTGTCAGAAGCATAGATCAGAAGACTGCAACTACGCGTATTTGCACCAATTATGCATGAAGAGACACATAAGATGAATAGCAGCATAAATACCAAGGAAGCTAAAGTGTGGCTTCACCCAGTCATGTAGCTTGAACTCTACCTCATCCTTTCTAGTTTCAGAGACAAAAAAAATCAAGCTCATGTCCAAGTCAATTCCTTGTACATGCTTTTCCAGATTTCAGCATTGCCTGGTTTGCAGTGGAACCAATTTAGTGCATGATTGAAAATGAAGATAGTATAGATGATTGGAGAGATTGTACCTCAAATTAATATTCTAATATGAATCTAGCCAGAGAGGACCAGCTGAAAACATTAATTTTAATTTCTTTTCATTTTTTTTTTAACTTATGAAATCGATTCTCCTAACTCATAGCGTAATGGCAATTCTCAAGCAGGTGTTCAGCTGAAGTAAAACATTTGAAATATTAATTCTGCAACCATAATTTAGCACAGAATCTCATGCCCTAATAATTTTGGTAGTTAATATTATAACATAAATATGACTGAATTATTATTAATCATTATTTTATAGCATCATCAAATTGAGAACATTGTACACCTGTGATACAACGTGCAAAACTCCCAGTATCTCTAAATGGAATTATTCATATGATTCATATAGTCAGCATTTCACTGAAGTCCTTATTATCCATTCTGGGGCCAAACTGAAAAGAAAACTAACAGGATGTCTGGTTCATTTTGCCATCGAATAGTTGAAGTGTGAAAACGCATCCTGAATAACACGCAGTACCATACTAGAGTGGCTGTACCTCTTCCCATATATACCAAGATCTAGCAGTTGTGTGTGTGCATAAAGAACAGCACATGACATATAATGTCTTTTCACCCCAAAACCAACCATCTCAGATAATTTATTAGGTAAATGAAGGAAAAGGAGAGGAACCAGTGGGGGTCCTTCAGCCTGATTACTAACAGAGGACATGAGCTGGTGCAGCTCAGACATAGCTGACTAAATAGCAACAAGTCCAGACAAAAAGCTGACATTACTCTGGCATGAGGTAAGAATGATAACATATCCCTTAGGTCAGTCTTTATGAGACAGCTGGAGATGGGATATATAGCAGCACCACTTCAGTTCATTCATGATCCAGATTACCCAACATCTCATTAATTAACACTGAAGGGTTATCTCATGAAAGTGTTTCTCTGAGAACTGAAGGGACTTTTTTCTTCCTGTTATTTTGACTGATAATTTTCACAGAAGTTTAATAATGAAATTTGGTCTTCCAAATTCTGATTCCTATTTTATAAGATTATAGTGTGTAATTCCATTGTTTTGTTTACTCCTTGCAATAAATCCTGCATTTACTCAGCAGCCCAATTGAAAAACCTTTCAACCATAAATTTATTAGGAAGTTCCTGTAATTACATCTAAATTTGAAAAGAATAACAAAACCCAAACCCAATCACCAACAACAAAATAAACCAAACAAGAGCTGAAACATTTAAGTTTTCCCCTTACATGGGCAAAATGAGATTCTGTGGGTATTCCTTTGCTGAAAAAAGTAAAATAAAAATCTCATGTGGTGTATACCAGCACAATTCTTCTACATTCAGAGTTGTGTCCACTTCTACCAACAGTTCTTAATTTTTAACATACTTAAGAACAAGGTATATTTGCTCAGGACAACATTAGCTGTACATATTCCATTTTAAAACCTTAACAAGTTCATTTAGTATTCTCAACTGCACAAAACACATGGTAAGAGAGTAGATACATTATTCCACAATATTTTAAATACTTAAGAGAATTTTGCATCTGTAATGGAGTGCTGAAGAGCAAAGATCAGATTTTGCACCCAGTAGAGTTTTGAAATAAAAAGGGAATGAGCATACAAAGGTATGAGATCCCACAGAGTTACAGAGTGAAAAGAAATTTCTGAGCTACTAATAGCAACTTTTCCCAGATAGACTAAATTTATTCAGAGAAATATTTAGGCACTCTTATTCTGCTGCTTCTGTGCATATTTATTATTGTAGAAAAGACAAAGGGCTTATGAACTATTGCACCTCTTTGTAGTATCAAATAAAAAATAATAAAATTCCTAATTCACAATTTAAAATATGAGTAAACATACATGGCGAGAAAAAGGTAAGCAAATGTGATTCCAGATCATGACGACTTCTGCTCTGCTTAATGAGCCTTTTATATAAATAGTTTTGCAAAAGACAACTGGAAAATAACTGAGAAGGGAAAAGAAAGAAACAACAGTAATGTCCATCTGTCTCTGTGTTTCAATATTCAGCTCTTAATTTTTCTTTTATTCTGAAACTGCATTGCAGTTAGAACTTGCACTAACCTGAACCCCACCAGTTTTTCCATCTGATCATTTTTGCCTAAGAAGTCTAAAATCTTCTAATCTGACTCTCCTAGGACGCCAGAATTATCATCTCATTAAAGACGAACTTGCCTTTTTCAGCTAAAGAACCAGCTTCCTTCTGGCACTTTTATTTTAGTAAGTTGTTTCCATGCTGTTGAGTCACATCCTTCTGCAAAAAAAATCCAGGAGCACACTATATTATATAAAATGGGAACACAAACAGGACTGGTACTTTAAGAACAATTTATTACTTATGTCTAAATTTTATGAGAAATTAGGTCATCTGGTCTTTTCAGAAAAATCAAAACTACTTCCTTTACTTTAGCCAAGAAACCAAAGGGACAAGAAATGAATGTATAAAGCTACCACCTCATTTCTAGCAAAACAGAAGAGTAATTAATCCTTGAACCTTATGGATAATTCTTAAAGAGTGGTATATTTTAAGATTTTTTAAAGTTCTGCAACTCTTCATTTCTTAAGATTCAGATAAGAACACACAGATCTCCGATTTAGTATTTGGCAAAGAAAATGGCATACATACAAAAATGATCACATACAAGGAACTCTTTCAACAACACTTAATTTAAAAAATAAAAGGTTTTTAAATGTTTTACATTTATTTACAAATAAATAAAAAAGCAGTGAGACACTTATTTTCATCACTTAGCTCTTTGAGCTTATATAGGGCCAAGTCTGTGCTGCAGCTGATGGGCATCTGTCAAGTATAACGTGAGATTCTGTAGAAAACACCCCTCCGTTCTAACCAGTCCTCACTGAAACTAGAGATCTCCAGATCATTCCTCACCAGCCAGAAATAAACAACACTGAACAAGCATGTCAACCTAATATGGAACTTCACTACAAACAGGCTAGTAGCAATGTCAGCAAGTCTTGCAGGCACGTGGACTACTTCAGTGGTACTAATGGATGTGAAACGAGCATAAAGTTGTGTACCAGAATATATATGCCATTAGATCTCAATGTGTCATGTGCTGGATTCAGCTGTTTTAATCTGCTACAGCTGTTGGCCACCAAGACCTCTTTCTTTCTAAGTGGCTGAATGATTTGCAGCCTTCTTTTTCCAGAAAACATCAGAATACCTTTCCAAAGAGCATTTTCCCTTGTCTGTTAATATAAGCTCTCCACAGATTTTTATGTGCTGCTTATTTTACTGGCATATCTGGCAACACATAATTGGTTTATTCTACCTACTTGTTTGAAGCCAGTTTAAAACATACCAAGCCCCAGACACATCATATCTCTAGGATAAACACTCTTACTTTTTTCTAATTTCTTCTGTCTCTTCTTTACCCCTTAAAGTAGGGCAAAAATCCTGGTTAGCTGCAGAGAGGAACCCAGTGGAAATACACCTGGCTCGTAGGACATGCCTCCCTTCCAACATACACAGCTTGGATTGGTCTGATCTGCAGCATGCCAAGTCAAACTTCTGGAGCATGACACCTTTAGTAGATTCTATATACTTGGAATTTCCAACTAAACAGCACCTGAGTTGAGAGTCCACACCTCACTGTTTTGTGACAGCTCTCCATGACCTACAAGCACGCTTTTCTGAGCATTTTTATATGCAAGGCTGGGCATCAGTGTTGGAACTTTAAACAAAACATGATGTATTACTGAGAGCTTCAACCCTCCAATTGAAAACGGAGGCTGGGGATGTGTTTTGCTGACCACTCCATGCTCACAAAGCTTACGTATCTTTGCAAGTTCTCAACCCAAGCAGTAGCTCTGGCAACCAGAGTCTGGGTGGTTTTGATTTGTCTTTTTAATTAGACTAAAAAGCATAGAATATCACTCAGTATGTTCCATTGCTCTTTTGTCAATGGCTCTAGCGTGTGACTGCAACTACTTATTACTTGCCGGCTTGTACTTTCAAGTAACTAATTTGTAAATGGAAAAAAATAAGTGTGGTATGATTTTCAGGACAGGGTATATTTGACAGAATATTTTTTACAAAGGTGCTGAACTTTCCACTACCTACAAACATTGTGGATGATCATCTTGAGATCAATGGTACTAAGTAGGCTTTTAATATTGGTCATATACTTCAAAATGCTTTATAAAAGATACATTCTGATGAAACCCAAAAGTGTACTAAATACCTTTTTTGAATTGCTAACATCATCCTGGGCTGCATTAGGCAGAGCATTTCCAGCAGGTCAGGGTGAGTGGCTCTCCATCTACTCACCACTGGTAAGACACACCTGTGTCCAGTTTTGGGCTCCCCAGTACAAGAGAGACATGGACATACTAGAACAAATCCAGCAAAGAGCCACAAAAATGTAGAACAGGGTCTGCTGAGCCTAGAAAAAGAGAAGACTCAGGGGGGATCTTAGCTAAGTAAACAAAATTACCTGATGGGAGGGTGTAGAGAAGATGGAGCTGGGCTCTTTTCAGTGGTATCCAGTGACAAGAGACAAGGGGTGGAACTTTAAATACAGGAAATTCCACCTGAACACAAGAGCACATGTTTTGTTTTGTTTTTTTTTTACTGCGAGTGTTAGGGAGGGATAGGTTCCACCTGTCTAGAGAGGCAAGGGAATCTTTCGCAGCAGGCTGTCCAACTTGGTGAGGTGGGCTTTAAACAGGACTCGAGGGGTAAGGCCCGAAGTGGCAACACTCATGCCATTCCACCTAGCCGGAGAATAAGCCAGGCCAACCAGAGCATTGACAAAACAGTCCTTACCTGCATCCCAAAATGAGAACCAGGAGACGGATCTCCTCAAGAGTACGTATACTAATGC
Source organism: Actenoides lindsayi (assembly GCA_025331215.1). Classification (NCBI taxonomy): domain Eukaryota; kingdom Metazoa; phylum Chordata; class Aves; order Coraciiformes; family Alcedinidae; genus Actenoides; species Actenoides lindsayi. The sequence goes on along the minus strand of WTSP01015233.1, from coordinate 86,725 downwards.
ATGCAGACTAGGGAACAAACAGGACAAACTGGAGCTCCAAGCCCAGTCAGAAAGTTATTATATCATAAGAGTAACTGAAACATGGTGAGACAACTCACATGACTGGAGGAATGCAGTGGATTGCTATAAGCTGCTTTGTAAAGACAGGCAGGGGAGAGGAGGAGGAGGAGGAAGAAGAGTCACAGGGAACCTTAACTGTAAAGAAGTCATCAGTGGTGATTGTGGAAGCCCTACTGAATACCTTTGGGTCAAGGTCAGAGGGATCATCTTCAAGGGGAATCTTAAGTTAGGCATCTGCGACCAGCCTCCAAAACAAGACGATAAGGCCAACCTAACAGTATATGGGTTGGTTAAGCAACCTTTGGGTCAACAGAACCTGGTGCTTAGGGGTGACTTCGACTACCCAGACATTTTTCGAACATATTTGAACAATACAGCATCTCATATGTCACCCATCAAGTTCCTGGAATGCGAAAAGGATCATTTCCTCATACAAATCTTAGATGTGCCAACCAGGAACTGATGGACTTGCTACTCACAAACTGTGAAAAAAAAATGTGAAAAAAAACCTGCCTTGTAATATATGTCTTGGTTAGTGACAGCCTTGGATGCAGTGATCACAATATTGTGGAGCTTGGGATCCTGCTGAGCACAGTCAAGGTTAGTACTAAGACAAAGGTTTTAGATTTGAGAAGAGCAAACTCAGAGCTCAGTTGGGAGGGATTCTGTGGGAAGTTTCCATGGGGGATAAAGGAGCTAGCAAGTACTGGGAGTTTTTCAAGAACACCCTCCAAGAAGCACAAACCCAGTTCACCCTCTTTGAAGGTAAGAGAAGTAGGTAGAGCAAGAAAACCAATTGGCTTAACTGTGAGCATCCGAGTCTGCTCCAAATCAAAAGAGAAGCGTACCAGAGATGGAAAAGCAGAGGAATGCCTGTTGAGAACTACAAGAGCATTGCCAGTGTGTGCAGAGGCGCTGCCAGAAAAGCAAAAGCTCATCTCAAATTGAATTGGCCAGAGATGTCAAAAACTACAAGAAAGGGTTCTGTAGGTACATGAACAACAAGCAGAAACAGAAATAAATTATTGTACCACTGCTAAACAGGAGAGGTGAATTAATCACCAATGATGCTGAAAAGGAAGAGACTCTTCACACTTCCTCTCCTCTGTCTTTACAAGCACTGTTGGGGCCCAGGCCCTGGGAACAAAAAAGAATCGAGGTTGATGCAAACACAGACCCACCATCAGTGAAGGAAGAGTTGATATGTGAACTATTACATGAGCTGGGCCCCTACAGATTGATGATAGGACAGCTGGCTGATGTCCTTGTGAGGCTGCTATCCATAATCTTTGAGAAGTCGTATGTCACCCCATCTACAAGAAGAGCTTAAAGGGAGATCCAGAAAATTATAGGCCCGTCAGTCTTACTTCACTCCCTGTAATGTTATGGAACAAATCCTCTTGGGGGCTATCACAGGTCAAATGAAGTATGTGGTTGGGAAAAGCCAGCAGAGATTAACCAAGGGCAAATTGTGCTTGATAAATCTGATCATCTTCTACCATATAGCAACCTGCTTGGCTGATGTGGGGTGAACATTGGACTCTGTCTGCCTGGATTTCTCCCCAGCTTTCAGTACAGTTTCCAACAGCCTCCTCCTAGAGAAGCTGATGTGTTACAGCTGGACAAGTGGTCTGTGTGGTGGGTGGGTGGGTACTGCCTGACAGGCTGCACCCAGAAGGTGCTGGTAAATAGCTCCTTTTCAAACTGGCAACCTGTCACAGGTGGTGTCCCCTCAAGGAAAAATATTAGACCTAACCCTGTTTAATATCTTCATAAGTGATCTGGATGATAGATATGAAATTTGACAATGATAGCAAACTGAGTGTAGAGGTGGACAGTTTGAGAGAGCCACCCTGCAGGAATACCTGGAACAAGCAACTTATGAAGTTCAACACGGACAAATGTCAGGTCATGCACCTGGGAAAACATAACCCAGGGCTGCAGCACGGGCTGGGATCTACCTGGCTGGGGAGCTGCAGTGTGGAAAGGGACCTGGGGGTCCCGGTGGACAACAAGCTCAATATGAGTGGCCAGTGTGCTGCAGTGGCAAAGAAAGCCAACAGGATGCTGGGTTGCATTAAGGTCAGGACCAGCAGAGATAAAGTCATTATCCCACTCTGCTCAGTGCCTGTCAGGCCACACTTGGAATACTGTGTTCGCTTCTGGTCTCCACCATGCAAAAAAGATGTGGGCAGGCTGGAGTGGGTCCAGAAAAGTGCTACAAAGATCAGAGGACCAGGAAGAAGCCATATGAGGAAGGGCTGAGAGAACTGAGTTTGGTCAGCCTTGAGAGAAGGCATCGCAGGGGAGAACTTATCAACATGTTTCAGTATCTAAAGGGTGGCTACGCAGAAGATGGAGACTCCCTTCTTACAAGGAGTCATGTAGAAAACATGAGTAGTAATGGGTGCAAGTTACTCCTGGGAAGATTCTAATTGGATACAAGAGGAAATTTTTTCGCAATGAGAACCATAAGCCATTGGTATAATTCCCCCAAGGAAGTGGTAGATTTCCCAACATTGGACACCTTTAAGATTCAGCTGGACAGGATGCTGGCCCAGCTTGTTTAAAGTGTGCTTTTGCCAAGACACATTGAAAATTATGATTCTTGAGGTTCCTTTCCAACTTGGATTCTATGATTCTATGAATATACATTATTTTAACATTCTTACCAATTTTGACTTGAGCCTGTATTTTCACAACAGATGTAGTAGCTATCAACGCCAAAGGCAATTGTTTTGGCACAAACATTGTGGAATTATCACAACATTTTATGTACAGCATTTAAAGCCATTTATTAAGCCATTCTTCTTAAATGCATTTATTCTACTCAATTTATATTTTTGTGCAGCATGTTCTCTTCAGGCTACCCAGAAACTAAACATTATGACTTAATTTGTCATGTTATTTTTATTAATGTCTATTGTCTTTCAACAGAATTCTGTAACCTTTGAGAACATCTCTTAATGAGTCAAGTGCACTAATTATGTGATAGTTCCTGTATAAAAGTATGTTTTATAGTGCATTCCATGTAAAATGCTGCTATAGCAGAGATGCAAAACTATAGGCTCTAGACTTAAGAACAGAACACTGAGAAATTTCCTCAACATACTGAATGTACACCTGCTACAGCCTTACTGTGAGGAAATTTAGTAGTCCATCTCAAATACTGCAAATTCTAATAATAAGGAAAGTAATGCAAGAGTGCACATCAAACAGTTTAGAAAACACTTTGGGGATATTTCCCACTGAAATCAAACAAACAAAAAATCAGATTCACACAAAATCAGCTTCATTTTAATGCTGGTATGGTTTCACTTAACTGCTTTCATTGCTCAGAAGTTGAAAACTGGACATTATCAAGAACTCTGCAAAAATAAGCTGCTTCTCAAGAAAACCATCACCTTCCCTTTGCTCACAAGGAAAGAAATCAGCACAGAATCCAAATAGGTATCATATATATAGCCCAGCAGGGAAGAACTTGTTTTCTACACCCTCTCTCCCTACAAATCCATCTCACTCTCTTCCCAGGAGAAACTAACCTTTGACCATGAAACCTGATTATTCTTCTTACATTCAGATAAACATGGGCCCAACTCACCATTCTGCTGTTTCACTTATACCAACAGAACCATTTAAATGATTTTGAAGATCAAAAATATAAACAGAAACTTCTTTACTAAGCAATTTTTCCAAATAGTAATTCAGTATCAAGACCAAAGCATGACACTTTACTGAAGAAGAACTTACAGCTATGTAACAGAATCTCCTTGTTGGCAAAAAGAAACACAGTGAGTAAATCACTTGGGTAGATTCTGTCACAATAGCAATAAATATAGTCAGTTTAAGTGACACTACACACACACCAGTGACAGTAGATGCTGGAATCTGGAGTACACACTTATTTCCCAGTATCCTGGGCAATCTGCACTGAGTATTTTATTGTACTACGGACAGCACTGCCAGCAGGCTAAGGGATGTGATTACCTCCCTGAAAATGTTAAGAGATTGGAGTACCTGATATATGAGCAGCACCTAAGAGAGCTGGGACTGCTAAGCCTGAGAAGTCTCATAGAAATAGAGACAGGGTCTTTTCAGTAGTACAAAGTGACAGCACAAGAGACAATGAGCAGAAACTAAAATTCCCAGAATTAAACTTAAAAATATTTGGGCTTTGTTTGTTTGTTTTATTTGCTTGCTTGTTTATTTCACTGAGCAGGTGATCAAACACTGGCAGAGATTTCCATGAGAAGCTCCATCCTTGGCAATGCTCAAAACCCAACTAGGCACGGTCCTGACAAACCCATGCCCCTGATCCTCCCTTGAGAAATGGGGTTAGACTAAAGGCTAAATAAGTGCCTCCCATCCACAACTACGCTCATTTTGTGATCATCAGTGATCACCAGTGCTTTCATTTGAGTCATTTCAGGCTACCTAATTTAGAGCTAAGGCAGGGCCACTGATACCAGTGGCACACTAGATACAAATGACACTAAGCCATTGGAAGTCTTTTGTAAGAATGCATACATTTCATTATTTCTACCTTTGAAAGAAAATCCATTAGTATGTTTGTTCAATGTGTTGTGCAAACAGTCCTCCTTAAAACATCACATATTGCTGGACTATAAAAATATCTTCGAAATCATCCAGTCATCTTCACTAACATCACTAAAAAGCATCTGTAGCACCAGCTGGAAAACAATGTCAGAAAAGTATTTTTACTAAATTTTTTTACAAGCTCTTGTCCTGTCAGTGCAGAGGTCAGGACCACAAAAGCAGAGACTTAGGCTGTGCAAAGACAGCCACAACACCAACAAAACATAGCACTTTAAGTCTAACCCATCTTACTGAAGCTTTATTTAGCAGCATGAGAAAGGAAGAACCCCTTTGATTCCTGTGGCACAGGCTCAAGGACAATAGCTGTCATAGAAAAAAATTCCCTTCAATACTAGAAAGACTAAATTGATATGGAAATCTCTGCAATGTGATAAACACGGAACCCCACAATCATTTGGCAGAATAAAGATGTCATGCAAAACCGGCATATCTCTTTTACCTCTCAGTTCTCCTCCCTTCTTTCAGCCAACAAGCTGCACTTAGACCTGTTTCCGTATATAAGATCATTAACTTGACTTTCCACCCTTTTAAAATGGACATAGACATTTTTACCATGCTTTTCAATAATGAGTTTCTCACAGTGAGTAGCAAGAGCTGATGCAAAAGGTAGACACTTTGCAAAATGGATACAGATTGCATATTTGAATGCAGCTTTGGAGAATGCTCCCAGCTCTTCTCTAACGTGCTCATTGCTGCTCTACCCTTCCTGCCATTGTACATCATTTATTTCTCCACTTACATAAACTAAATATGTTCACCAGTTTATCCTTTGAGACAGCTATTGAATTTCATATTTGGATGATCAAAACTTAGTAGTTTTAAGCTGCTAATCTTTCAAACATGACCAACATGTTTGATACATGTTGACACATACATACAAATGATACATACTAAGATAGCCTTATGACACACTAAACTTAGATGCTCTTTCTTTAACTTTTATCTTCAGTCTTGTACTTTATCTCCCTGTTTTCCCCTGTGCACATACCAAACAAAAGAGGAACACTTTTTATTTTTAAAAAATATTTCCCCCAGTATTATTTCAGCATATACAGCCACACTGTCACTGCTCCCCGCATGCACTGGCTACAACTAAGCTACTTTTCTCACATCAACTACCCATGTTCATTAGGACACACATTAATAGTTTTCCTGAACCGTATGTAGTAAAAGATTTCTATTAATTGTACGTTACAGTTGTAGTTTATGGTACTTCTGTAATGTACATGGTTTCTGAGAATTACTACTTTATTTAAATGGTGTAAAGTCTCTCAACTCATTGTTTGTAATACATTTTGATACCAATGTTAATTACATGTGAATCTTTTACAATCCAGGTTAAAATTCATTCTTTCCAAAGACACAGATAAGAGTCTGCTAAAGAGGTAACTCAGGTTATAGCGTCCTTTTTATCTTTGGAAAACATCCTGCCATTTGGGAAGCCTGATGTAATTACCTTTTACTCTTATCTGTTTAGCTAAATCTTCTTCTACCTCACTGTGAATGTACTATATTGAAAAGAACTATGGTGTACTTTTTCCTGCTTACCTCTATCTTTTTTTCCTGCTGGTTTGTTGGGTATTTAGAATCTGTTCCGATAAACAGAGCATTGAAATGACCTGGTTGCACAAACAGGGTGATACTATAGATATATCATCTAATCTCAACGTTTTTAGATGACTATGTAAGGAAACGGGAAATAAGGCAAGATTACCATCAGAGAAAGAGTAGGATCAGAATAGGATTAGTAATTTAAAATATACAAATTACTATGACAAATTTTTTTTTTTAAATTTTGGTGGAGAGACACTCGAAGTTACAGGATCAGCAAATAGTGGAAAGGTAAGGCAGTGGAGTCAGGATTTTCCATGGGTAAATTTAGAAAAAAAACAGCAATAATGAATCTTCTTAGACTGAAATAATGTGCTGTGATCATGTTGTATTAATTTACATCTTAATTTTATTAAGTATGGGAGCTACATTCTCAAGTTGAACTATTAAGGCAGCTCCCAAATTATCTTGAATCTTTATTGATCAACTTAGGTAAGACTTCTGCCTAAATATTTAATCTTCTTACCATTATGTACTTTTATTCACCTTTTTTTTCCTTTACATAAATTTATAACTTCCTGTCTCTATTGCATTTTTATTTACCAACTTTAATGCATGATGTAATAAAATACCACCTATTTTTTACTATAAAATCCTCCTGTCTAAGGTAAGTTCCTGGAAAATCTGTGACATTCCAACTAGTGCCCAGAGATCAACAGTATCCTACAGCCAAATAAAGTCTAATGGTGGAATATCTGGTGAGAGGGCTGCACAGAACACTCAACTGCTTTTAAATTTTACTGTAGTGACTTCCTGAGGGGACACAAACTGACAAGAGCTCTTCTTTTTGTTGTTTTGTTTTTTTTTTCCCTACCCTCCTCTTTTCTTACTCAGCGCCTCCTGACAGCCTAAGTGTCTAAATTTTAACTAACTTCATGTTTTCAACTACACAGGAAACTGTCAAGAAACCTTTTTGAGATACTTAGGCTTAGGAGAAATAATTTCTGGGCCGTAGTTCATTAAAAAAAAACCCAAAAGTTTTTCAAAACAACAAAAACAAAAAAACACAGAGATTCCTTCCTTAACACAAAGTATTCCTTCCATAATCATACATCTGCTAATAAGCACTTTTGGTAAAAGTGATCACATGGGGTTTTGCACTCCTGGGCTCCTCACAGATCCACTTCTCAAGATTGTTCTACTTTGCAGTGTTTCAATCAGTGGAGTCTAATTGACTAATAGCTCACATTATTCATCATAATTTTCATAGCAAAAATAAAAATATTATCTTGAAATACCACTTTTTTTAGTGGTTTATGTGATGCTGTCTAGGAACATAATGCTGAATAACCCTCAGACAGCCTTTGTAAAAGTTAAAAGTTTCAAAAGCTGGTTTTTAAGATTTCAAAAAGTAATGCCTAGGCTCTGAATCCATACATGTAGCATAACCATAGAGAACAAACACAAAAAAAATTAACACTCTGGATTTTACCTAATAGAGAATATTAATAAGTCCTTTACTTAGCCAATGTTGTCCTGTAGTTAATTTCTCTGGATTGCAAACTGCAATATTCTGCCTGTGTGAGCACTATGGTTACCACATATTCTCAAGCTTATGCTTACCTTTTTTTTTTTGCTTATGTTTTACTCTGTTTAACAAATTGAGATTTTGTTGGAAGTGTTTGAAGAATGTATTTAATTATATGTGTATTTTTTTAAAGCCTTATAAATGTCAGTGGCAAATATCACAATACGCTTTTATTTCAGATTCACTGATGATCAGCATCCTCCCAGTTATGTGCTATGCAATTTCCTGACAACTAAGCACATGATAAATCCAAAAGTTTCCTGCAGTAAACCCATGTCAAGACCATTTTAGGGTAGCACTATGTATAGCTGTAGGATAAATTCAGACCCTTCAAGCAAGCATAAAAATGGTAGGGAAAGCGATGGCAAACAAGATTCTGAGGCAGTGTCTTCAGGCTTCTTGTGTAGCTGCACCAATGGAATAAGCAGTTTCTTGTGTAACTCAAGTATTAGATCATAACCAGCTACTATAACATTTTACAGTCAGAAAAAAATTCAGGTGGTGTCTGACCAAAGTTGGTAATTCTCTCACAGGATGAACAATGAACTATTTCATTTGTGTGCAGAAAACCTGTCTTCAGGGAAATCAAATTCAATCCCAATTCCTTTAAAATTGCCTTGTGGAGACTTAGAATTCACTCATTTTCAGAAATGACAAGGAGAAAACAAAAACAAACCAACCAAGGGTTCCTGGACTAAGTTCTGCTTGCCTGATCTCATGATAGAGAGGGATATACTTAATCAGCAGAAGCAGTGTATTCCAGTTGTGCCTGTGTAGCCTTCATTTGTTTGTTAAAAAAAAAAGTGAAACTCACACAGATTTAGGAAGGTTGCAGCATTAGAGAGGTGCTGAGCCTAGCTGTGACCGTTTCAGTGAGACACCTGTAGAAGCAGGGCTGTTGGCAGTGCCTTTCTGCCCGAGGCTGGTGTCCCACAGTACAGCTGGCAGAAGCAAAATGTGTGAGCCCTACTCAGCTGTGACAGACTGAAGCATGTTAGCATAACCCAGACTGATGAATCACAGACACAGATGTATGACATGGAATACCTGAAGGGTTATATTGCTTTCAAATACTTTGGCTGTCATCTGAAGAAAAGCAGGCAGGGAATGCAAAGTCTTCAGGTCAGATGTATTGCCACAGAACCTCCACTTTTGTGCATTTTTCCAATATGAGCAAAATAAGGTACACTGCCATCTCTTCTGTAAGTCATTGCTTCTCTGTATCTTTTACCTTCCTATCCTAACTCCCATAACTACATGAAAGAGATAGGTAGAAAATGTACCTATTTAAATAGTATCATCTATTTATTGGTTTTTTTTCTGTCATTACACACTTTTATACCTTCTTTGGGACAATATAAGAGCTGAGTCAACTTGCAGCTCTTCTACTCCATTGAAAATGATGGGATGGCTTGTAACACAATAAGCTGTCTACCATCTTTTCTATGGTACTTTGATTTTCTCCTTATTTTTACTTAAAATGGAGGCCTGACCTGCTGGATGTTTTGGAGCTACCACTCATATTTACGTTTATTCTGAGTGAAATGCACATCACAAAATCACAGTACATTTGACTTTCACTCTATACACTCATATAATGATTAATTACAACCTCCAGATGGGTATTTGTTTTGAAATTCAAACAAGAGACTACTATTTGTTATTCTGCTTTCTCCTATGCTGTGTCTGTGACTTCACTTGTTTAAGTAATAGCTCTTTACTTTGGACCTAGGCATAAAACTATCAGAAACCAAGCTTTAACAGGTCACTGATCAGCAGAAGGATATATAAAATATTAAATTACACTGATCTTTGAGAAATACGGGTCACTTTGAGTCGCAGCTGCGAGCTTTTCTCTTCGTGAAGTAGAGCACTGAACTTTTCTGAGTGGTAATATTCTGCAGATAACACTTAGCAGATACTGTTTTAACTGTCTCTTAATTATGATATAGATATCTGTGATACAGAGAAGATACAAGAAACCAATAATGAACAAAACAATGACAACAACATTATATAGAATATCATGGACATGATCACTAGACTAACAGGATACTCAAATAACAACTCCAGCATGTAAAGTTTGCACTTACCAACCTCCACAATACTAGAGCAATTAGGGTCTGTAAAGCCTTCAGGACACTCGCATGAGTAGAAGTCATCATTCAGCCCTGACAGACAGATACCACCATTTTTGCATGGGTTGGAATCACACACATCTCCTGTGAGTTAAAGGGAAAAAAAAAATAATTCCTGTATAAAATTCTCCAAAATTCATGTACAAGCTCAAAGTATAGAAAGTTGATGATAAACAAGAACAGAAAGGAATGACACCCTCTATTTCCTTTGAATACCTCTTCGCTAATTCCATTTTCTAATTATTCGACAACACACCTCTATGTAATCACCTTCCCCTTACCTTCTACTCCATAAAATGTGATGCTCTTAGATGCACTGACAGCTATTGACTTGCAATAGATAATAAAATTTAACAAAAAAATATTTTTTTGCTTTCTCTCATTTGAAGCCATCCACAATATATACTTGGAAAGGAATTTACCCAGGACTTTACCTCTTCAACACACAGATGAATGGTGGTTTCAATTCAGGCTATCAGTATATCACCTGGTTCGCAAGCAAAGAACTGTGGCTCTGGTTACATCACCGTGTGCTCACAATTATGCACTCCTTAGCCGCTCAACAACACAGATTTGATCCAGAGCAGGCATTGGAATGTAGCTGTATTTTTGATAAACATGTAGCATAGCATGCAGGCCAGCAATGTGCTTCTACTTTGACTTCACATAAATCACACAAAGACCAATTATATGTGATCCTAGGGTAAAATTTGACAGTACAGACTAAAGCCACTAAGTATTTTGAGTAATTCAGTGTGAAGTTTACACTCAATCAATGATTTTCAATGTGTATTTTTGACTGGAGCTGCTATACGTTCACACTGTTCCCCCAGGCAGACTTTTGCTATGGCTCGTGACCCGTGAACCCCAGGGGAGGGATGGAAGCTAAAGGACTTGAGTGGCCTTAGTCCCCCAGTGCTCCTCTACAGTCTCCTACATGTTCCAGTAAAATTTGTCGAGTTCTCCCATAACACATTTTGATTGCAGAATCAGAACAAATCAGTTAGAAACAAAGCTGTGCTTTGCTATCATGCTATGCTTTGATGCAGTCCTATCACCCGCTTTGCTTCAAAACTCACTGGGACACAGGGCATGCACTGGCACAGTGGGTAGCTTCAGCCTGCCTAAATAATGCTAAACAAGCAGATTCAGATTATCCTTTAATTGCTCTTCAGTGAAGACACCCTATTCTGTCAATTCACATCTAGGTGATCAATAACAGAAAGACATGAACCCTGACAGAGGCACCACAGGGCTGCTTCATATGCTCAGAATTTGAACATGTTCCCAGCATTACTGGTGTCTGCAACACATTACCGTGATTTCCTATCTAATATTATTTGATACAGACTTCAGGAGAAGATATAAAAAAGGGAACAGATTGTCTGTTCGATTAATGTAATTTTTCAGTTTTAGCACCCTTAAAGAACCCCACCCTATCAGTTCTAAAAATATATGGAAATACAGGATTGCATCCTGGATCCCAACGGGATAACCAGAAGCAATGCTAAAGAATGCACTAGGCTTTGTTAGCCTCAATTTAATATTTATTCTCAGGTTATTAAGTATATATTTACATGCTTGCCTTTTTTTTTTTTTTTTTTTTTAATGAGTTGCAGAAGTCCACTTGTTTATCTCAGTAGTACTGACATTATAGTAAGTTTTGGACTGTACTGGCGCAAGGGAAATCAAAATGTTTTCAATGTCTTTCTGGCACATAGACCAGATTAAGTCCCTGGTGTGGAATTCCAATCTAACAATTGCTTAAGAAATTTAACTGATGTACAAAACTGCATTCGTGAATTCTGTGCATCAGTTGAAAAAGACTCTAGTTATGGGTTAGTTTTCTGGGTTATATTTAATTTTATTTAACTTTAATCTGTCAGCTTTGAGCTGCCTTCATGACACAGAGAATACTCATGTTATCTACATACTTGGTATTAACAGTATTGTCTTGAAGATTATCCAGCTGACAGAAAGTAGAGCTATTTGAAAAGAGTCAGTGGCATAAGACATTATCTGTCTAATGGCTAGACATTATCTGTCTTCCTAACGGAATCTAAATAAATCAAGTCTTCTCATTATTAATGCTTCTTGCATTATTGGTGTAGCAAAGGTTGTTTGTTTTTTACTTATTAGGGCTTAGGCATTTGGTTGTGAAAGAACAACTACTATTAACTGAATGCCCTGACAATTTTATTCACATATCTTTAATTAAATTAATAAATTAAATAGCATCTGGAGCAGGAACACTTATTATGCAAATCCATATGAATATTCTGATTAAAATGAGAGGGGACATTTTCACTATGTGCTTCCTGGTTCAGTGTTCTTCTAGTTTCAATTATGCAATACAAGAAAGAAAAATACTGTTTCCTTTTTTTAGTAAGTTTTATACTGACTGACAAGCAGAATGCATCCCATTTTCTGACATATTTCCAGAAAACGAAATCTCTTACTATGACCAAAGTGTGCATACTTAAATGTGTATTTTTCATTTGTCTGAAAATAGATGTTGGCTTTTTCAGTTTGAAGTAGAGTGATCTGACCTACAGTTTGGGACTAATAAAGCAGATGTCGTCCTCTAACAATGGTCATTTATTTCCACATTCAGGACATAACTGCACTTTTAAGTGCTCTTTTGACCCACCACCTTGGCCCAAATTCTATTGTCAGTCACCACTGTAAATTTTTAATTGTCATTATATCATAACACAAAAATAAAATTATTACAGAATACCTTTAAAGAAAATGAGACAAAACAAACAAAAGACAAAAAGTCCAACAAAACAAATTACCAAGATGTGCAAGTGAGCAGTAATTCTGCTTAACACTAGATACCAGGCTGTGCAAGTTTGCATACTTGTATTAGAAAAACTCAAAATGTTAGCACCCTTATTTACGTCTTAGCATCTGTGAAATTGTGCAGAACAAAATAAATATCATCTGTGAGTCAACAATATTCCTCTCAATTTACATTTTGTGCATCTTGAGAGACCATTCATGTTGAAATATTGAAGTCTGGTTTGTTATACATTCTACTGAGTTCTATGAAAAGAATTTGATTTTAAAGGCAGTTCTTAATAAGAAAAGCTTACATGGGTGCACTTTGTCTCAAGACAATTGATCAAGGGATTTGTTACCCTTAAATTACTATGTTGCATATGACACAACTTTTACACAACAGTAGTTTCAGGATGTAACCTTAGAGTCGTGGTGAATGGAAGAGTAAACTAAACCCAAAGAATGAACTGTATACCATACAGTGACTCTCACAGAGCTGTGCTCCTGGCTGCTGACTTTCCATAGTAAATATGACAAATTTGTATAAATAAAACAAACACTCTAATAGGAATTCCATTATTTAAAAAAAAAAGACCAAAAGACAATTAATACTGTACTTTAATTAAAATTTTCTGAAAGGTGTCTAGTAAGAAGCAAAGTGCCAAATAAAAACAGAATTCATGCTTTTCTTTACCATGTCTGACTAACCCTGTACTTGTATTACATGGCTACTCAAGCATTAAGTATGACTCAACACTGTACGTAAAACATGTACTACAACTATTGCTGCCTCTACTTCATTCTTGTGAAAATCTGAGATACTAAAATCTCACTGCATCAAGCTGTTGATATTTGGTGCAAGGATCTGTGAAACAGAATCGGCAAAGGATACACTCACATGCTCCTGCCAACAAAGTGCCAGAAGTCATGACCAATTTACGTTTACCTCTTTTAGGAGACCCTTGTTTTGAAATGATGTTACAGATGTAGCTTATTTTATATATTTAAAATATATATGTATATACACAGGCGTATTTCCTCCCTTTTGCATGACATCATGCATGGAAGAGTTAAGGTAAAAGTGTAACCCACATTATCTCAGACCATACTGTATTGAGCAGACAAAACATGTACATGATTAGAAGATACTAAATTTGGGGCATTTCTTTATTTTTATTTTTCCTCATATCTTTAATTTCTTCAGACCATTCTTAAATCAAGTAAGTCCTTGAGTGAATAACCCATTCTCTCTTTGGAAAACATTCTTGGTTAAGAATAAAAAAAGCAAGACAAAAAGAATAATATTAAAATGGAGATCCACACATACTCAAAATCAGTATTTTAATTAAGAATTCTCCCTACTTCTCCAAACTTGGAAAAAAATTATATAGTAAAATTCAAATTAAATGGTGAGATATTTACTCTTCAATAATTATTAAGTAATTTTTTTGTTTTAATATGACAGTTTTTGTCCATAGTGAATAGCTATGTTCCCGTGAACCTGGATCTCTTTTACCGAAAATACTTGGAGAGGAACTGCGCTGTAAGTCCACTGTGCTCTGTGATGTATCTTCACATAAGCACTCTTAAGCCATATCCCTTTCAACAAAATGCTTAATGTACAACTAATGCTTCTTTCCACAAGCAGATAATGGTGGGGAGAAGGGTAAAAATTGTGAAACCACACTTTGTTCAACTTTCCACTTTCATATAGCATGTTTTTGATCCTATAAAACCCCACAAAATGTTACATGATTCTTGACTGACAAATGCAATAGCCTGCTTGACAGCAAAGGACAACCTGAAAAAAGGAACTCAACTGCTGTGTATAAATAATGCAGCACACCATGATGGTAACTGTTAGCCCATCAGTCCTTGTCAAGAACAGAAATTCACAGAGATTTTGAAAACAATTTTTGTGATATGAAGGCTAAAGAAGATGCACTGTGCAAACAGAAAAGTACCATCCACAACTGGCAGCACGCATTACCTCATAAAGAGCTTATTGTTGTAAAAGAACACAGACCAGCCAGCTAAAATTACTATATGCAAATCAATTTGATGTATACAAACTGTTTTGTCAAGGAAAAAAAGTAATTTTTTTACTCCAACTTAAAACTTTTTAACTTTTTAGCATTATAACTCCTGGGATAGGTATACCTGCCAAAAGCTAAGTTACAGTATCCTGAATTAGGCATGGGAGAAACATTTCAGTCCCAATACCCAAAATCATTAGCCTGAAATAAATACAATCTCTCTCAACTATCTTATGACATCTAGAATGACAACTGTTAATGATTTCTGGCAGAAGTGTAACTGCAAAAAACATCTGCTTGAGACAATGAAATGATGACAAAGAAAGAAACGTGTCTTCAAAAAATCACATGGTTTCACAAGTTTTTGAAACCAGAAGGAAAAGAATGATAGAAAAAGCATGAACTGAGTGTTTGGGCACATTTTCTTCTATAATTTAGAGTATATTTTGTGAAATGGAAAGTGTGTATGGAAAAATTCAACCCTATTTATTCTTTTATATAAAGTACATTAAATATAAATATGAACACACTTAGTAAGCATTACATATTGGTCTAGTGAAATTTACAGAAGCTGATACTGAGGTAAACATTCTGATACTGTAGGATTCCAAGTAGATGCTGATACCCTTCAAAACAAAATCCATTATGAATCTACAGGTAAACAGTTGCAAACACAATGACATAGGAGTTCAGGGTGCTAGCTGTTCAAGTTTCTAGGGTACAACTCTCTTTACGGGTATGCAATGAGTGTTTTGTAGCTCGAGCATTTAGTTTCACCATTGATGGGAAGAGGTGGACCACTGTTCCTACATAAAACACCAGCTATATTTTTATTCAATTTCCTATATAGCTACATGAAATATGGCTTCTTTTAAAAGCTCTTTTTAAAGAAATAAAATGAATAGCCAGACCCTTTCATGAGAATAAAACTTGTTACAAAGAAGAAATCTCCAGGTGGCACCAAAGAAGAAACAGCCCAGAAAACAGCCAGTCAATAAAAATTTTGGTCTGGGGATAGTAAAAATGAGCCTCAGTTCCTAAGCCCAGAAGAGCAACTAAACTTCAGAAGGAGACTGAGCATGTACTTGCTACCAGCAGCAGTTTCACGTTAAAATCAATTTTCAGAAAAAGAGCTTTAATAGTTTTCTGATTTACAGAATCATCTGTACAGTGTCCAAGTTCAAATCTATTTCTCCACAGCTGAACCACTACGGAGAAGCAGAACTATAAATCATATTGAAGACACACCTGTGCAGAGATGCAAAATGTGAACATGAAAACAGATGAGCTTTGCAGTTCTTTCAAGAAATTTGTAAGCTGTTTTTTCAGATGTAATGGTGAGGCAACTAATTTGTTTTTCCTAAGGTAAAAAGACAGTTGAATAACTTGTACACCATATTATTCAAAAGGGAAGTGAAAGTTTGTACCATCTACCTCTTACTGCCTATTATCTGGGCTGATTTGCTTACTATGAAGGTAGAAGGTTCAGTTAACTTGCTATACTAAAATATTCATGGCAAACTGTTTAAATGGTTTTAGAAAATGAATAAACTGATATCATCAACTCTAAATGTCCATATATGAATTGTAAGGGAAAACTCAGGAGAACGTAAATCCTAGAATAATAAACTCATGATTTTATCACAGGTCTCATGAAAATTGAGGTCATTCCTGCTTTTTGTGAAAGCCTCTGGGATCAAGGGACTGTATGCACTTAAGCTGTGTCTTGTACTTGTGGAGAAGAACTGCAACATACTGATGTAAACATTTCTTTAAATTTAACTTTTTCTGGTCTTGTAATCTGAAGGGATGCACCAGATGATTTTTGAAAACCTGAGATGGTGTTACGAAAAGAGTATCAGATTATTCTAAGCAGAGAATTCTCATTCGAATACCACTCTGGGACTGGACTGAAACATTAATCCTGAGGGAAGATGAAGTACTGACTTAAGCTTTGGATTTAGTCTAATAGTATAATACTGTAAAAGTGTATCCTTACTTTCAGGGTTAGAATAGAGTCCTAAAGTAATGTCTGCAAAGATTAATTTCTATCATAATAAATCCCCTTCTGCCTTAAAAAAGTATAATCTTTTCCCTTTCTAGATGTCTACAGTATGAGCTACTTTATTCATTTGAATGTGAAAGAGCAGCAGGTCAGTACTTCAGCCTGCTGTGTTACAGTCTTTCTAAGCATCTGCTTAGATCCCAGTATGAAATACAATAGAAACAGAAAACAGCTCAAAAAGTGAACTCTTCTCTCTTTCATAGGTTGCAGAGAGTTAATTTCTATGCCAACTGGCTCTGCAGGGAAAAAGATGAACTAATCCTGTCATTTCAAATCTTTATTAGTAAAAAATGGATCAAAAGTGATTAAGAAAGGAATATGGTTATATAATATATTTCTGAATATTTTTGCAAATTGTGGAAAATTTTTCATGCACAAACTGTCACGAGAATTTGGGGAAAGCTGAGACATTGTTTCATCAAAGGAAAAGAGATATATTCCTCCTAACTGATCAGATGATGGTGCCCATGGCACACCCTCCGGAGTACCCAACCTCAACTAACAGCAACGATGCTTCCTACACAAGCAGGGAGATAATTGATAAATGCCTTTAACAAAGATGCCCTGATCCCTATCACGCAGCCTTCTACAACATCTCTCATGCTCAACATGCTCTCATGGTCAACAGAGCTGGCAAATATTACCTAGGTACTCCTCGCACATACTTAGTTGATTTCAGCTGTCTTTCACGTCAGACATGTTTATATAATTATTTGTCACTTGCTAAAACTCACATGCAACAACTTGCATTTCTGCACCTGTTCAGGTCTATGTGGTGGCAGAGGTTTATGAAAAGGGAAAGAGAGTTTAAATTAAGACTTTCTGTACAAGACACTGAGGATAAACTGCCTCTCCATTAAGTTGGGATTTTTTTTCAATTAAAACTTGCAGAGAGAAATCAAATCATGATGGGAATATATTATAATTTCCATTCACTTGTCTTTTGTTTCTAAAGCTGACCAGGACATTTTTAATAGTATGTTCACTTGAAATACCTCAGTTAATAAAACATTCACATTTCTTACTGGAGATTACTATGGTTTGCAGATTTCCTGATATAGCTGCACTGGTTCTGTCAAAAGTCAACTGGGCTCTTGCAGACTTCTCCACTAACTGTCAGCAGGTTCCACTTCCATATCCAGGATCATCAGAAGGTCAAAACAGGGATCTAGATTTCGTATAACTTAACCTACATTGAGCTTTTGATTATTAGCTGTTCCTAAATCTTCTTTCAAAAGATTCATGGTTCCCAAGGCTCTGGAAATGCATCTGATCAGGAAACAACTCGACACACAGCAGCTTCTCTTTTGCTTTCCATGGAGAGAAAATCCACACACACAGTCAAATCAGCTGCACAGTCCAAATGGTGGCCTTTAAAATAAACAGTCATGTTTATAACCTTCTCTAGAAAGGTAACATCTTCCTTCCTTCTTTTACTTATGGACTGAGAGCATCCAGGTACATATATTCTTACTGGTCCTGGCAGTTAACTTTCCAGTTTCTACTTTCACTTCATCAGTGAAGCAAGATGGTTAGAAAAAAAACCCCAAACACTTACTGTGGAATTATGAATTTTAAATAAATACTCCCACTTTCCATCCACATTTTGCATCCCAGTTTAATCTCTCCATTTATCTTTCTTATGTTCCACAGCTTTTGAGTTGATCAATTTGGAAGGACCAGAGTGTGTGTCTATGTTTATACATACACATACATATATTTAGTTCCATACTTATATATATTTTATGGAAATGAAAGTGTTTTCTTTTCTCTTTGTTTGGATATATTGGACATATTCAGGCACTGGTTGCTAGGCAATTATTATTTTTATCACTGGTGAATTTATCTTTTCCCATCCTAAGTAAATCCATTTTGAAATATGAGCAATTAAAAAGACATAATTAACAGCTTTTAAAAACTCTGGATTACATTTAGTGATATCCTCTTATCTTCACCAAAATGAAATACCTTAGAACACTACAAATTCTAAACATATTCTCATTATACTTTTAAAAAGTATTTATCAACCTCTAGTAACTTTTATTTTTGGATATATGTGCTTAAATACCTTATTTGGTCACTATTTTTACAAGAAGTGTCAATTCCATTGAAGAAATGGGAAGCATTTATTATCCCAATTTAGGTATGTAAAATACAGAACATATAAAACTCATAGTTATTTTTTCAAAATTTTGAGAAATCATGTAAGTACCAAGTGCATCTCATAAAAACCCTTAAAATCTATTTACATATATACAAAAATATATATGTTTATAAAAAAATACGCACACATTCACTTCCATCAACAGCTTCAGAATGCACACTGAAAATGAAGAAATATTTATTGCTTTCAAGCAATATTCCAAATAGCAAAACATATTTGAAAAGGCACCATGTGAAGCAATCAATATTGGCTATGTCTAAGTTACAAAATAGCCTGGCACAATTTGAGCAGCTCAGGCTTCTGGATCTAATTACATGAAGACTGTGGATTTTTTTTTCAGATATAATAATTTCTATCCACATGATTTGAAGTTGCCCAAATGACCAGTCATTGCTTCAGACCCTGACGCAACAATTAGGGTCTCCACTTGAGTATAGTTTCTGGCCCAATGTCCTTGGGAATGACAAAGCCAAGTGTCAGGTCCTACACTTGGGTCATAACAATCCCATGGCAACCTACAGACTTGGGGATGTGTGGTTGGAAAGTTGCCAGTTGGAAAAGGACCTGGGGTATTGGTTGATAGTCGACTACAGATGAGTCAGCAGCGTGTGCAGGTGGCCAAGAAGGCCAATGGCATTCCGGCTTGTATTAGAAACACTGTGGCCAGCAGGAATAGGGAGGTGATTGTCCCCCTGTACTCAGTACTTGTGAGGCCACACCTTGAATATTGCATTCAGGTCTGGGCCCCTCACTAGAAGAAGGACAGAGAAGTGCTGGAGTGTGTCCAGAAAAGGGCAAGGAGGCTCATGAAGAGCCTGGAGCACAAGTCTTGTGAGGAGCGGCTGAGGGAGCTGGGGTTATTTATTATGGAGAAGAGAAGGCTGAAGGGACACCTTATCATTCCCTACAACTACTTGAAAGGAAGTTGAAGTAAGGAGAGGGACAGCCTCTTTTCCCTGGTGACGTGTACCAGGACCAGAGGGAATGGATGCAAGCTGTGCTAGGGGAGGTTTAGGCTGGATATTAGGAAACATTTCTTCACTGAGAGGGTTATCTGGTTATTCTTCACTGGGATGGTCTGCCTAGGGCAGTGGTGAAGTTGCCATCCCTGGAGGCATTTAAATGGTGTCTGGACCTGGTGCTCAGGGACATGGTTTAGTGGTGAGCTTGAAGTGCTGGATCACAGGTTGGACTAAATGATCTTGAGGGTCTCTTCCAACCAAAGACATTCTGTGATTCTGTGAATCTAGCTCTTGCACATCAAAACAACTCTGCAAGAAGAAGCAAGGTAAGTGTACTCTATGGAGGCAATTAAGTATTTCCCTTGCGAAAGCCACCATCACACTAGGTGACCATTTTAACACACATGCCAGCACCGAACACTCTTTCCTCCATGAACCTTTCCTACGATGAGATCTTCTCTCCTATTATACCATACCCCGCAGCTACAGAGAAGAAAGCAAAATATTCTGTAAGCTTCTGTTGTTATAATTAGCTGGTCTTACTGCATTCACTTCATGCATTTTTTGGCCACATGGATATTTAAATCTATCACCACGAAAGTCCTGTCACTATCAAAAAATGACATGTCACCTAAGGAGATACAACAGTACTGCTCGTTTTCATCATTTTCTTTCTGACTTTACAGGAAGGTGATGTTACTGATCGCACTTAGAATAACAATTAGGTAATGAAGATATGTGTCTCTCCCGTGAAAGACATGAAATAATAAGGGCATCACAGCTGTCAGCTACAATGAAGAAGTGGTTCTGTTCATTTTGGACAATGCAGCTGGCAGTAACATGGAAGCTCCACAGATGAATGATGCAAACCCTTTTAGTAATTTTCACTAAGAGTCTCTGGAAAGATGAAGAGATGTAATTTTTACCTTATTTGTTCAAACTTGTTCAGGAATAGAACAAAATCTGAAAGTGTTGCCCACATAAAGGGTACTGTATGGATTGTATAGCAGATTGATACTCATCAAAGAGGTTTCTTCCAGCCCTAGACTTTCCCTAAGTACAATATAAAATCAGGTGAAACAAGTATCTAGTGGATACATTTAGCAAAAGCATCAGGTGAGAAGTGTGAACCTGAGAGCCCTTATTCCATGCAGCAGCATGTAACACCAGGACACCTAAACAAGGGCTTAGCCAAGCACTTGGGATTACAATAAAATCATTTGAGGGCCACAGTTGCTTCACACACTGTATTGGACTGACTCATGGAGCCATAGCCTTGACCTTAAGCAATCACTCAGCCTCACCACTGTTCAGCTTTCCTCAGTTTTTCTTTCACAGTGGCCATCCAAGCACTCAAAGCCATGCTGCAATACTGTCTCAGGCTTTAGGAGACACTTTACTATATGGTGTTTAGGGGAATGTTACATACACAAACATACACAGTTTGTGTATGTCGAAACCTTGTCTCTATATGGCCACACTACATTAACAAACTGTATTCTTGGCAATGTTTTATAATTTATTTTTATTTTCCAGGGTAATTTGTGAAGAAAAAAAAAATGAAACAAAGATGAGCAGCATCTTTAATATGCTTGTTGTTTGTTGCTCGGCGTGGAGTAAGAATTGAAAATAGTAGTAATTAGTAGGGAGTAGTAATTGAAAAATTATGAGAAAGAAAAATGTCTAGTAGAGAAGGGTATAAATTAAAGCTATTCACAAATGGATTGACTGAGAGTGTGATGCTTTTAGTACACCATATTGTAAGACAGACCTTAACTATTTATTTTAATAATGGTATATATAGATCCTTGCCTATTAAGCTAAATGATACTGTTTCAGCTTATGAACATGGACAAAAATTCTTACAATAACTGCTTTCTTGTCTGGCATCACAAGACAACCAAAATATCCAATAGGGACAACTGAAGTGCACTATAATTGCTAGTCTAAAGGCCAACACATTGACCTGCACTTCAACATACCAGAAGCATCCCAGATTCAACAGCAAGTCTTAAGTGGACCTGAAGATGAAGTTGGTCTCCTGCTCTGGCTTAATTAATACAAAAAAAAAGAAAAAGGAGGGTTTGTCTAACCGGCCTGCACTTTTCGGTTTATCCACAGCTTTGCTCTACTAACTGCATTCAGGTAATGTTAACATGGTTAATTATGTATGGGATGTCAACAATGTACTGTTTGAAATGCAACTGCTGTTCTTTGGCACTTAAGAGAGTCCTGAGTCTGCATGTAGAGCATATTTTTTTAAAAAACACATGACTAGGCAGAGATAAATATCAAAGCAAGGGAAAAACACTAAAAAGGAGGTGAAAATACTGAATACTATGAATATATGTATAATGAATAAATATAATCTATAATAAACAAATTAATACCTTTTTTTCAAGTGTAGAGGAAGAAAGGGAGATGATTACAATTTAACAGGTACAATTAAAGTCATATGCCATTTTCACTGTACCTCAGTGCCTTCTAACCTTTTTTTCACTTTCCACTCTCCTTCCATTTTTAAATATGAGTTGCAACCACAAAAGACTGTAGTGTTTTTAGTGTAAGAGCAAGACTGATTAGGATGGTGCTAGCACTACACCAATACAACACATGTATTATACATACCTACACATATGCATATGCACAAGATACGTGAAGTATACAATATAAAATTCTAGATCACCACAATCCTCAGAAATGTATAAAGAATTCAGAATAGAAAACACTCAGGGACATGAACATCTTATCTGTCAGGTGACTTCATGCAAGTACTGTTTCTTACGGAAAAAAAAATCATGGAAAATTAATTTTGTTCTGTAAAACCTCAGAGCCCTTCCAGTTGAAAAGATGACCAAATGGTGATTGTACTTCTCAATTAAGCTTGAGATAAAAGTAGATTAGATCTGTTGCATTCTGAAACAAAGCACTAGGATACTACTGTGGAAGGCTGCTCAAGTCATTGGATTGTTGTATCAGAAAAAAAATATATTAAAAAGAAAGAATTCTGATGGAGAGAACTAGTTTAAATTCTGAGGGTTTAGATGGTATTTCTAGATTTCTTTATCATCTCTGAAGAGTTTTTAAATGTGCAAAATACAGAATTAGCAGTAATTGAAAGATCTTGAGGTGGTTTAACATTTTCAAATATACAAGTCACAACTGTATTTGAGTTTATTGTTCAATTCTCAGTAATTATTTCTGGTAATTACTGCAGTTGGGAATTCAGATGGTGGATCTTACTACATTTGTTTCTATGAAATAGACATTAATCCACAAATTAAAAAATATTTTAAAAGAAAATTCAGTACACTTTGTCACGACACATTTGAGTATCTAATATTGGTAATAAAATACTTCATAATCAAAACTGATGTATTACACATTTATGAAGCCTTCCAGTTTCAACAAATCAACCTTTGCTGACACTGAAGTGTTATGTGGAATACTCCTGAGAAGTAAAGCTTGCCTTCTAATGAGAACATCTGCTCTTTCTCACATGTCATCTCTATTATACAGAAAGTGCCTAAAAATACTCTCTTCCAATTCACCATAAATTCTTCTGCCAGAACACCTATGGAAAATAAGCAGATAGAACATATAAAACTATGAAGCTTTAAGTGTAAAAGCATACGCTTTGGGGGACTGAATGCATCTTTGTATACAACTGTAAAACTCCAGGGGACTGAATGCAGCTTATTTTGCCGATCCACAGTGACTGGCAAGATCCACACTGCAGGTCAAAATCACCACCCGTCTCGTCTCCTACTTCTTTCTGTCCTTGTACATCAACTTATTTTGAAACATGCTCATACAATTAACTTCACTCATTTTTCTTTCCCCAGACACAAAATACAGACCATTCCCAGATGCCAGTCCCATGCTGTAACTTATAAATGTTATTTTTTATCATCTGCTGTTGGTATCCAGTATTGCATGCCAACAACAAAGAACACAATAGTTGTAGAACAAACAGGTGATTAGAGAAGCCTCATTATTCACCAACAGGAAATATAAAAGAGTTATTGTGGGTACACAAGTAGATTGCTACTGCCTAATCTTGACAAACGGAGTGACTGCAATAAAAAAGACCAATAAATAGAATATAACACTGGAGTCTGAAATTCAATGCATTTCTCCTCAAATGAAGCCATTAACAACAACCCAGAGGCTCATTAGGGAATTCCTTTCTTTTTCCTCTATTTTTGGGCCTCATTAAAGGAATCACCTGTTATTTTGTGCATGTTGGAGTTGTGTGTTTGACACTGGAACTTTGAATTTCTTTTTTCATTCAAGAACAGGCTTAGATTTTTTATTTTTTTTTAACATCTACTGATCCCTGCCCTCCCCAAACTCCAACTATTGACACTAATCCTGTGCATGCTCCCGTATTGCTCAGGAACTCATGTCACAGAACAGAATCACAACAGATTAACTGCTGCCATTTCTTTGTTTTGATCTTGACCTCAGATTAACATTCTGAAAATATTTTTTCTACTATGCTGGCCCAGATCACTGCCTACTATGAGGCAGTTATATCCACAGCAACCTGCCACTATGGGGCTAGGACATTATCCCTGCTCTAAATTAGGTTTTCTCCCCATCAGAGAGGAAGGCAGAGCTGCTGCTTTGCACAAGCCAGGACACAGGCAGTGCTTCCCCTGATTATACAGCTTCATTACCAGCAAAGAGAAGGAGTACATAACACCCAGCAGTGCTGAACATCCTGAATGATAAAAGCATTATTTGCATAACACTTGGCACTCCTGCAGGTTTAAGGCCTAATAAATCTCCCAGGGAAGTTTAAAGCAAAACTATTCCAGAAAGCTGGATCAGAACGCTGGTGTTCAAGTTCTCTACGTCAGGTGCTGTTACACAACAACTTCTAATGAGATCAGCAGAATCGGTTTATATCCAAATGTTACTTGTCTCACTCTAGTGCAAACCCAAAGTAACTCCATGAATTTGATGGCCTTATCCCTGTTCAATATAGTCAACAGAAGCAGTATTTCTATGTTTTTCATCACTTAATTCTATTGTATCACCTAAACAATTTTTAAGACAATTTCTTAGGAATTCATCTCCTCATAGTATTGCTTCTATCTTCCCTCCATTTTCTTCATTTCCACACTTGCTATTCCTCGTAAGTTTCTGATTAAGTATTTTTTTAATCCCAATTTATTTTTATTTGAACTCCATTCAGATGGCAGTGTTTGCTCTTCAATTTATGTATAAACTTTTTTTATGATTTTCCTCTTGTTACTTAACTGCTACAATTTTACTGCTAATCAGTTTAAAGCTATTATTTTAAGAAGTGTCTTGAAACTTCTGAGCCCTTTAGTGTGTTCTAGTGGCATATCAGTTTTATCTCAGTAGTACTCCTGATGACCGAATTACTAAGCCAGAAATGGCTGCAAATGGCTCCTGCTAGTCTTGGTTTAATCAAACATGCAGGATGAATGCAAGACAATTTGGAGAAGTCAATTAAAAAAATATTTACGCTCTATTTGTGTTATACAAAAAAGCTTGGACAAAGGTATGTGCTGAAGTCTCCTGCTATCTTACTCAGAAATAAAGTGATTCTGGTTATGAAAGCTGCATTCAAAGTATCAGGATATTGCACATGGGACAAGTCAGTCACTTCAAACAACAATTTCAGCATTTTGCAGCTTGGGTCTCCTTTATACATCTACCCTTGTAGGTGACTGAAACAAAGACAATCAAATTTGAATATTTTCCTTGCAGCAGCTGCCAAACAAGCCTAACATCATTGTACACAAAGCTTAACTATTAAAAGCAATCTACAAGGCATCACAATAGAAAACATTTGGAATAATTATAGATCAAAGCCAGACACTATTGCACTCCACTAGAGTCTTTTATTTTCTTGAAACATGCTATAAATAAATAAAAGTAAGCATGAAGTAAATTTAGTAGGTTTCGTTGTCAGAAGTGCAATGAAGACAACAGGTCTTCTCAGATAAAACATATTAGCATGTAAATTAGAGTAAAACCCACAATCACAAACTATCTACAAGAAAGCAAAAACATAGAAAGCACAGTATTTATCAGTGCTAGAGACCTCTCTGTTTATCGTCAAAATCACTGGTGGAAAATCAGAGCTGTAAGGTTTTGCTGAGTATGCTTATCTATTTAGTACTGTGAAATATAAGTTCCATGAACTTATTGCTTCTATTTTCAACAGAAAAATTATCACTTCCTTCATAATCATCTACTTCTTCATAAATCCATCAGATACCTAGTCCTAAAGAAAACAGATATTTTCTAATAGACTAGGTCCAAGGCTTATTGAACAGCTTATTGTAAGAAATGTTTCTCTTGCTGCAATACAACTTTGACTAAACAGTATAAAACACAGATTATTAAAAATGGTGTGTAGAACCAATAAAAACATATTTGGCTATGGCCATCTTAAAACAAAACAAAACAAAACAAACAACAACAAACCAACAACATCAAACCCAAAACTACAAAAACATTACAAGGCCCATAAATCTCTTTCCCCATAGGAGACTCCTTCAATCTGCCTACTACCAAGCCTTTAAATCCTACCATCATCCAGACTGTACCATTATCCAAGAGCTGATATACCTCAAAGCTATGCCAAGGAGAGGACCAAGAACTAAGCAGTAGAGGCTTAGTAGTGGGATTGTGGCTGGATCTATATCATGGACTTGATTTATTATGAGTGATGTAGATTCTGTATATGTCAAAAATCCCCTTTCCCTTTGTATCAGCATTCAAACAATGAGATCTATTCATCCTCTAAGAGGATAAACTTTGGTTCTTCTGTCCTCCATTGCTAGAGATGCAAACAAATCACAGAATCACAGAATCACAGAATGTTAGGGGTTGGAAGGGACCTTGAAAGATCAGCTAGTCCAACCCCCCTGCCAGAGCAGGATCACCCACAGCAGGTCACACAGGAACGCATCCAGGCAGGTTTTGAATGTCTCCAGAGGAGACTTCACAACCTCTCTAGGCAGCCTGTTTCAGTGTCACCCTCACTATGAAAAAGTTTTTCCTTATGTTTACCTCAAAAAGTCCTATGCTCCAGCTTGTACCCATCGCCCCTTGTCCTATCACTGGATGCCACTGAGAAGAGCCTGGATCCATGTTCCCAACACTTGCCCTTTACTTATTTATAGACATTGATAAGGTCACCCCTCAGTCTCCTTTTCTCCAGGCTAAAAAGACCCAGCTCTCTCAGCCTCTCCTCATAAGGGAGATGCTCCACTCCCTTCATCATCCTAGTGGCTCTGCACTGAACTCTCTCCAGTAGCTCCCTATCTTTCCTGAACTGGGGTGCCCAGAACTGGACACAATATTCCAGGTGGGGCCTCACCAGTGCAGAGTAGAGGGGGAGAAGAACCTCCCTCAACCTGCTGGCCACTCTCTTCTTATTGCATCCCAGGATGCCATTGGCCTTCTTGGCCGCGAGGGCACATTGTTGGCTCATGGCCATTCTCTTGTCCACCGTGACTCACAGATCTTTTTCCCCAGAGTTGCTCTCCAACACATCAGCCCTCAACCTGTACTGATGTACATGAGGTTGTTTTTCCCCAGATGCAGTACTTTACACTTGGCCCTGTTGAACTTCATTTGGTTTCTCCCTACCCAGCTTTCCAGCCTGTCCAGGTCATGCTGGATGGCAGCACAGCCTTCTGGTGTGTCAAACACTCCTCCCAGTTTTGTATCATGAGCAAACTTGCTGAGTGTACCTTCTATCCCTTCATCCAGGTCATTGATGAATATATTGAACAGCACTGGACCCAGGACCAACCCCTTGGAAACACCACTAATCACAGGCCTCCAACTAGACTCTGCTCCACTGATCACAACTCTCTGGGCTCTGTCTTTCAGCCAGTTTTCAATCCATCTCACCACACAACCATCCAAGCCACACTTCTTAAGCTTGGCTGTGAGGATATCATGGGAGACAGTATCAAAAGCTTTGCTGAAGTCAAGAATTACCACATCCACTGCTCTCCCCTCATCTATCCATCTAGTTATGCCATCAGAAAAGGCTATCAGATTAGTCAAGCATGACATCCCTTTGTTGAATCCATGTTAACTACTTGTGATAAGCCTCCTTTTCTTAATGTGCTTTAAGATGGTGGCAAGAACAAGCTGTTCCATCACCTTTCCAGGAATGGAGGTGAGGCTGACTGGCCTATAGTTACCCGGGTCCTCCTTCTTGCCCTTTTTAAAGACTGGGATGACATCGGCCTTCCTCCAGTCCTCAGGCACCTCTCCTGTTCTCCAGGACCTCTTGAAGATCATTGAGAGTGGCCCAGCAATGACCTCTGCCATTTCCCTCAGCACTTGTGGGAGCATGCCATCAGGGGCCATGGACTTGCGGATGTTCAGTTTACTTAACTGCTCTCTAACCCAATCCTCCTCAACTGATACGAAATCTTCCTTCCTCCAGACTTCCTCTGTGGTCTTATAGGACTGGAACCCCTGGGAGCTGGCCTTAGCAGTAAAGATCGAGGCAAAGGTGGCATTCAGTAACTCCTCCTTCTCTCTATCCTCAGTCACCAGGGTACCCACTTCATTCAGAAGCGGGCCCACGTTTCCTCTAGTCTTCCTTTTACCTCCAACATACTTGAAAAAGCCTTTCTTGTTGTCCTTGACCTCCCTCACCAGGTTTAGTTCTAAGTAGGCCTTAGCTTTTCTTGTTGCATCCCTGCATCCTCTGACAACCTCTTTGTACTCTTCCTACATGGTCAGCCACTCCTTCCATGTTCTATATACTTCCTTCTTAAGTTTATTCATTAGCTTCCTGCCCAACCATGCAGGTCTCCTAGCTCTCTTAATTGATTTCTTACTCTTTGGGATGCTCTGATCTTGAGACTGGAGGAAAAGGCACTTGAGTATTAGCCAGCTTGCTTGGGCCCCCTTACCATCTAGAGCCCTGTCCCACGGGACTTTTCCAAGCAAAGAGGCCAAAGTTAGCCCTTCTGAAGACCAGGGTAGCGATCCTGCTTGTGGCCCTGTGTCTGATTCATGTGATTCTGAACTCCACCATCTTGTGGTCACTGCAGCCAAGGGTGCCCCTTGCTTTCACATCCTCAACCAATCCCTCTTTGTTTATTAGTACAAGGTCCAGTAGCACTCCTCTCCTTGTCGGCTCCTCCACCACCTGCATCAAGAAGTTATTGTCAATGCACTGGAGGAACCTACTGGACTGCGCATGTCTGGCTGTGTATTTTTGCCAGCAAATGTCAGAGTAATTGAAGTCCCCCCACGACAACTAGAGCCTGTGATCGTGAGGTAACTTCCAGCTGCTTGTAGAAGGCCTTGTCAGCTTCCTCATCCTGACCTGGTGGCCTGTAGTAAACACCCACAACAACATCTCCCATACTAGTCTCCCCCTTAATCCTTACCCACAAGCTTTCAACTCACACTTCATTGCTTCCCAGGGAGAGCTCTATACATTCCAGTTGCTCCCTCACATAAAGGCCAACTCCACCACTTCACCCTGCTGGCCTACCTTTCCTAAAAAGGACATAGCCATCCATGACTGTTTCAGTCATGTGAGCTATCCCACCATGCCTCAGTAATTGCAGTGAGATCATGGTCCTGAGATAGCACACAGATCTCTAGTTCATCCTGTTTGTTCCCCAGACTGTGTGCCTTAGTATATAGGCACTTCAGAGACCTTCTAATACTAGAGCACCGCCCCACTGGTGCAAACCCAGCTAGAACTCCTTCCCCCTTTGAATCTAGTTTAAAGCCTTGTTGATCTGCCTGAGGGTAGGGAAGCTCTATAGAGGGACCTTGAAAGGCTGGATTGATGGGCTGAGGTCAGCTGTATGAGCTTGAACAAGGCCAAGTGGCGGGTCCTACACTTGGGCCACAACAACTCCCTGCAACGCTGTAGGCTTGGGGAGGAGTGGCTGGAAAGCTGTCCATCAGAAAGGGACCTGGGGGTGTTGATTGACAAATGGCTGAACATGAGCCAGCAGTGTGACCACGTGGCCAAGAAGGCCAAGCTAAATGATTCTATGATTCTAAAATACTTTCTTCCATTGCAAATGATGGTGTTTTGTGCAAAGGAGTGTTGTGTGGGGAACCTGGAGTTTGTGAGTAGAGTCTAGATCATAACAGATTTTCAACAGTTGCAGCACTAATACCATGTGTCTTCTTCTTGAACATGAAAATGCACAGTCTGTGTGTGGAACCACATAATACTGCATATCCTCACCTGTGATGTAGGAATCCAGAACACTTTAAAACAAAGAGTACACTTGTTAATGGATGCATTTTTAAATACATAGAAAATACAGTTTTCCCTTTTGAAAGAAAAATGAGTAAAGCAACCCCAGCTCATGATGGAGAAGAATTTATCTCTGGGGCTCATAAAAAAATGCTGTGAACTACCCATAAGTAGCAAGTAGAATTTTTGCATGATGCAAGCATCATCTCTCAGCAACCATTATCACAGCAGGCACTTTGAGATGTATGTCAGCACACAAGCTTTTAAACAGAGAAACAGTTGCCAGCAATGACATTTGCGCAAGGACCCCCCAAAAAAACAACTGCAAGTCAGGACAGATTTGTTCAAGTCATCCACATATCATACACTACAACAATAATTTTTAAAGGTGTTCAGCAGGCTTTTACCCAATCTTATAGGCTTTCTGGTGAAAATCAGAAAAGATAAACCAGATAATGTGTGTCTATGAAATTCAAAAGCCATGGAAAGCTAACACTGTGAAATATCGTATTGGTAGGAGCTGGAAGCC
Organism: Actenoides lindsayi; assembly: GCA_025331215.1. Taxonomy (NCBI): domain Eukaryota; kingdom Metazoa; phylum Chordata; class Aves; order Coraciiformes; family Alcedinidae; genus Actenoides; species Actenoides lindsayi. The sequence goes on along the minus strand of WTSP01015233.1, from coordinate 55,988 downwards.
TAAAATACAGTCAAAACTCATCACAGCTGATAAGCATCTATTGTCTAGCACAGACAGAGGCTGGGTGGAGATCTGATGGTCAGTGTTGTGATGACACTGAATGTGGAGTGAGACCAGGTGCGGTCCTGGCCTTCCCATTCTCCTGCTTATCTCAGTAGTTAACTGTTCCCAGCAGAAGACAGTAAGACAATTGCCTGTTCCATGAAGATATCAAAGCTGAAAAGCCAATCAAGGAATGTTTGTGCAACTGATGAGCCCACTTAATGATCTGCCTGCAGTCCCATCCCCACACTTTACACATTAATAGAAAACTGAATTATAAGTGTTGGCCCTTATTTTGGACCTATGGTGTGGGACACGAATTTGACACCAAATCCTAAGGACTGATCGACAGGTTTGTCCTCCTCGTCCATCCCAGAAGTGATGCCTTTTGATAAGATTTGTGTCTTGGCTACACTGACTATGTTTGCTTGTTTTTCCCCGGGAGATTATGTTTGCAATTACAATTGTATTTTTGATCTACGTAGCAATTTCTGCAGCTTAGTGTATTTATCACTGGCAATCTTAAAGAATCTGTATATGTTCCAAGTGTAAATAAACTGTGTTATTAATGAACCTGACTGCTTCTTGTGAATGTAACTGGAC
>WTSP01015233.1:34532-44632 GCA_025331215.1 Actenoides lindsayi | reverse complement strand
ATTTTTGCAATTTTGCTTAGACCTATTTAAATATGATAACGGGGAGGGGGGGAGGGGGGGAGGAAAGAACACAAGCCAAGAATCAGGACTGCCAAACAAGTCACCAATCTCAAGCTCCCTGCTGGATTTGATTTTTTATCTGAGTATTCAGTGCAAATAATTATCAGCAAAACAGTTTCAGAGTAAAATACAGATACTGTAAAGAAGAACTAAACATATGCTGTATTTTTTTTACATTGTTGTCCCTATTACTTGGCTGCAGATAAACCAGCTCAGTACAAAGAGGCAGGAACCAGCTGTGCTATAAAAGAGGAATACGGCAGTTCATCAAGTCCTGCTTGGGATGTGTGTTTTTCCTGGTTTGAGTTAGAGCAGAACTAACTAATTCTGTTTGGTGATCTTACCTTTCAGCTCAACTCTTCTAACTAACTGCACTGTCTGAAGCTAACAGCAGATTTTTGCAGACAGTCTCTGCTTCCAGCAGTGATAATGTTCCATGGTTGGAGTCACTACCAAGGCTTGGTGTGTGTAGAAAGGCTCTGGCTTATACTTGCTCCTGTGCAGACCAAGGTCACTGATCAATCCCGTGAGTCACGTTGGGGTGCAGAAAGTAAAAGGCCACACTTGCAGAGAGGAGCAGCCAGGACATGTATGTCACATTCAGCATAAAGCTGACGGATCACAAGGGTCAAGCTCTTCTTCAATGGCCAGCATCTGAGGAGGACTCTGTCTATTCTGCCTTTGATCCTGATCTGTGTGTTACTGAATCCAAATTCAGAGTGCAGCTCCTGAATGTGGTTCCCATCTGCCACTGAGTCCAACCTGAGACTTCTCCAGTGCCTGTTCCACAGCATAAGTGGTGATGGTGATGTAACCATCAGGGATTGGGTTCTATACTGGTATTGTACATATTTCATTTTCTTGTTATTATTTTCATTAATGCAGTTTTAATTTTCTTTCCTAACCCACAGTTGTCTCCCTTTCTCTTCCCCTTTAGGAGGGAAGATAGATTAATAGAGAGCATCTATCACTTCTCTATTGGCTGGCCCAGCCCTAACCTTTGACAGTGTTTATGGACTTACTATCTTCAGTCAACAACTGGTACAAAAACTTCGTTTCCAGAACTGAGAGGAAGTCTGACAGTTTGCACAAAATCCTCAGGCAGAACTCAATTACTGAACATGTTGCAGAGTACAGTCCTCCTGCATCCAGCACCACAGAGGTGACACACTCTCTTAAAAACATCCACCTCTGCCAGAAAGCATAATTTAGCCTGAGCACATAAGGGCTGTGAGCGTTTGTGAGCTTTTAAGAATTATTTAGTTATGAAAATACAATAATAAACTGCATCAGGTCCTGGAATCATTACATTGTCATATACACAATGAAAGATTATACTGAATGTTCTCAATTCGATTTTCCTTGCTTTTTTCTCTAGTTATAAAACTATCATTTATTAAAGTAGCTGCTGCAGATTCATTTGTATGGCTCACTTTGGGCAGTTGCATACATGCACACAAACACTGCACAGATGTGAAATTAGATCCCAGGTGCTCAGCAAATATTGAATGTGTAAACTGCACATGCTGTTCCGTACTAGAGATTAATTGCCACTCTTTAGAGTGTTGAATATGCTTTCTACTTTCTAAGAAATGAAAAAGCTGTAAAAGGTTAAGTAATTCAGGATCTGAATATTAAATCTGAGATTTATATTAAATACACAAAAATATTAACTATTTCTATATTTGAATTTTTAGATATCTAACACCACTGAAACACAGAAAATGAAATGCTATATGTTTTCAGGTAACTATATTGAACTACCTGATGTTAAACACCTTCTTTAATGGCAAATGAAGCATTTCTTATTATTTTGTAGCCTTTAATCAGAACAAAATGTGATAACTACGAATCAGCCAAATTTGACAAATTTTCCTCTTTTGGTGACTAGATTCCACTGAGAACACTGGGGAAGAACAGTGAGAAAGAAGTAAAGAAGGCACAGATGACTGCAACCCAATTTATCATAAAATCTTGGGCGACAGCTCTGTGAGAGTTCTACCAGATGAGCGGCAAACAAAGAGAACATTTAGTCTTAACTAGAAACTAAAATGTTTTCTTAAGATTTTAATGTGAAAAAGCACATTTTTAAAAAATCAACAAGGTATTATAAGAAATTGTTGCATATAAATTCTTTCTAAAATCTATCTACCAGTAATTCCTAGATGACATACAAATATTAACATATAAAATGTACATATGTTATATGTTTTAAAATGTTAGACCACTCTTAAAACAGGACATCTGCTACATTACAAGTAGACCTCTATTTGAATAATAATATAGTAATTACTATTATAATTATAAAATTCACAAGTTACTTGGAACCAATGTCTGCTCATATCTAGATATGTTAAATACATTAAATTGCACTCACTTCGCTATTTTTAGTTTTCCACAACTTCTAACCAACTACTCCCTAGGAGCTTTCCAGACTTGCATAAATCAGCTTAATTAGCATATACTCAGCTAGATGGTATTCTGTGTCAACTTTTCAGTTTTAAAAACAGACAATTATTCTTAAAAATGTCTATACAACATCATTTTACCTAGGTGGATAAAATTGCACATGTTTTCTCATCTATGTGTAAATGCAATTCCTACTAAACACGGTTCAGAGTTTATTTGGACTATGTATTATTCATGGAAATACTAAGATTGTAATGTTGTTCAGAACTGTTTCAGGAAGGACTGAGCTACCCTTCAGTTACACCAGGGCAATAAGTCACTACAGTGCTTGAGACAAATTAACCCCACCCCTCTTTGATGGACAAAAACTGTAGGTAAGAAGAAGAGTAAATGAGGACTGTCTCCACAGTACCAGCCAAAGCCTGCTATCCTTCCACTTGCAAGGGCAGGTATAAACATGGAACACATTGGAGAGGTATTCAAATGAAATCTGAGGCCTATCAAATCCTTCTTACACACCTCTTACAGAGCATCTGAGAGGACTTGTCTCTGGTAATAACACCTTCTCCATTCCATGAGAAAACAGTGTCTAGCTGATATATAGCTTTTAATTATTGTTATTATTGTCATCTTGAAAAGCTTCTAAAATGGATTAGTTTCTTTTAAGTCTCATGTTAGTTTGCCTAGTTTTCAGGTTCATGCATTTTTTAAAGTAACTTCTACAGAAGAGTGCAGGGTTGTGACCGCACAAGCAAAACTAATCTTCTTTTACTATCAGAAACTCATAAAGGTCTACTCAAAAAAAATTGTTATAATATGAGCAGAATTGCTAGATTCAAAATAGATGCATGAAGAATATCTCTCTCTCCAGATTCCCATTTGATAAAATTCTGATGTGTCTGACCTTCCTCAAGAGAACAGATTAAGAGCTGTGTCACTCCACATTTGCAACATTGCTTTGACTTCAGGGATGTTTTTACTAGTCAAAATAAGCCTTCAGGTGCTGCTATCTAAAAAATCTCTCCCCCCCCCCCCGTCCATTTATTTGAAGATTATACTGAGAGCATAACAATTTCTACCTCCTAGTAAAAACCACTGGATGCAAGTGGATGACTCAGTGCACAAGAAATCCAAACCATGCATTCAGAAACAGCATTGAGATTGCAGTACTTGCTAGGGCAACCATGTATTATAAAGCCAATAAATAAATTACACTTCTCTGCTGCATTGTTATTTTTATCAGTGATGTCAATAAAACATTTTTCAATGTAATACTCTTCAGATGATTGGTCAAAGCATATCTGAATATAAATCACTGAAGCAGCTTGATGTGATGCTTGCTATTTAACTCCGTTCTTTCAATCTGCCATTTGCAAGAAAACACACAAACGTGAAGATAAAAGGAGACAGTAATCTAAAACAGCATGTAGCTAAAATTATTAATGCACTGATGGCATTAATTCAAATTTAAATATGCCTTCAGTTCAACAGATATGCAACATTTCAAGGCAGTCAACAGCACATATAACAGAGAACACAGTGGACAAGAAACAAAGATGCAAAACTATTAACAACATGGGCATATTTGCACAGATAAGTCATTTTTACAAGCAATGTCCTAAACACAGTTTCTCTGCCACTGCCATTTCTTTAGAATGACATTAATACCAGATTCTGCTTTCTCTCACTGATTTTCTCTTAATCATCTTGTTCCAGCACAGTTCAGAACATGTTTCAAAAACTACCCCTCCTGAAATGAAAGTAAGTCAATTTTATAGCATTTCTGTCTCCAGGAGAAAAAGCAGCCATCCAGGGAGGACTCCACGTTCCCTTTCAGAGAAAAGATTTTAAAGAGGATTACTCCACATCACACCCACTGAACAAGGGGGAGAAGTCCCATAATTAATGATGAAATCATTTACTCTTCCTTGGTCTTACTGTCTGGCCTGGTATCAATTATTAGCAATACTAGTCCCATGCAAAGAAAAACCAAACAGAAGAACAAGGAATCAGGATAGGCAGTAAGGAGAGTGGGTAATCAGTTAAAAGACTGTAGTAAAAGAAAGAGATAATTGGGCAGCAGCAGGACAATGCAGAGTGCAAAGGTTGTAAACTGGTGATCCATGCGAGAAAGACCAACGTCTTTCTGTGAATGCAGCCACTGAAAGTGGTAGATCCCACTTTGTAGAATACAGGCAGATGATTTCAGGTTTGTCAGCCAGCATTTGACAAGGTTGAAAGCTCAAAATTGTTCTACATTCCATTCTAAAAATCCTTCTCAGCTGGCAGACAAGGAAAAGGCTCAAACGTTTTTAGAAGATCCACACACATCCAACTTGTGTTCTCTGATCTTTCTTTGAAAATTCAAACCTTTTGCCAAGCACCTTAACATCAAGATACTAAATCCATACAGACAGAATGTCTTCAGTCTCCTACACAGATTTCCAGGAATAAAATCATAAAAATGCTAGTGCTGTGGATTAATTTCCATCATCATGGAAATCTATCTAAGAAAGGTGGATTCCAATTTTGTAATGAATTGTGGCTTATTCTAGGTAAAAATTTGCTTATATACTTCTCTAGGTCCTGTCTTCCGACACATCTAGTTGCTATTTTAAGAGCTATCTGGATAAAAATTTCGAAAGTACCACTATGTACCAACAGCCACTCACATTAAATCAACAAGTTTTCCACCTGACTGGGGAAAGATGGAACAATGCTGAATACTACTGAAATCCTATGTCTTCTGGATATAAATAAGAAAGACAGATGCAGTTAGTCAAGGCTTAGATGCTTCTGGGCTCAGGGGCTGATCTCTGTAATTTTTAAGGGGTCCTAGTAAGAAACATTTAATGTAGGGCGTATGACCATTAATTACAATTTCCTCACATGTTAGCAACTGAAAGCAAGGCAGTGTTGGAGAAAATGAGAGGTTTCAAGCTATGAAAATGGTCTTACTGCTTGTCACTTAACCTTGTCTAAATATATTTAGAATGCTTAACATACATTTTCAGCATACGTAGTAACCTGTCTGTCTTCAAACACAGCTCTTCCAAGACTCTTAAGCCTTGATTTTAGGATTAAGATACTATTTCCAGCAACTTAGTCTCTGGTCTTGTGGTGATCAAAACTGCATGCTTGCAACTGTACCCACCCATGGAGAACTCTCTACTTGTCGGAGATATTTTACCTCTTAAGATCTTATTGTGATAGCTTAATCACTGCTTGCTCTTCAATAATACAAATTTACTTTGAAATAACTGCTTTTTAAATGTGTTAGCTGAATAATTATATAGTTAGAAACCTTCTCTGTACTAAAGTCAGATCCTCAATTTTGTGCCATGAAAAATTCATTAAGCGCAGATGAAAAAAGTTTTAAGTAAAAAATTCTACAAGAGCTTCTCAAATCAGTGGTTGTTGAACCCTGCAGATGTTACGGTCTCAAGACATGAAACAGAAACAGACTTCACTTCAAAGTCAAAGTCACTGCAACACCGCCTGTCATCATTCACACTTGTATGCCACATGTCTATGGCCTAACAAATTCTGAAAATTGTGCACTGTTGTCCACATAGCAGATCAAACACTGAGCCTCCCATTTTGCAGAATAAGTCTACAAAAGTAAGTGTCCAAATCATTTCTTGCTGCTATCCCCAAGAAGATCACTTCCACCCTTTTTGCTATGCCTCCTCCTGGCTTACTAGGTAGGATGGGCAGGGCTGCTGTTTGCACAGACATAAAAAAGCACAGGGAGAAAGAAAATAAAGAATAAAATGGAGTTTGCAAGGGAATCTGATTTTTTTTAAAAATAGTAACTGTGCTCATTCTCATGTTGTTCATTAGGTTCCTGCCTGGGCACTTCCTGTCACCAGAGACAAAATGATGAGGGATAAAAAAGATCTCAGCAGTGCAGGGAAAAAAGAATATTGAGTGCAGAGCAAGATCTCTCCATTCCCCTGACTGAATCCTTAAACATCTAATTCGAGAGAAACAGACACTAGTAAAATCCTCGGAGGAAGAGAAAATGCTTTCATAGCTTTTTCTTCAGATTACTTGCTCTGCCCTTGCCTGCTGGGTTTTTCAGAAAGTACATTTGTAAGGGAACACTTGTCCTGCACCTTAGAGGTTATCACAAAATCTATACTGGAAACCTCAGACCAGGCTTCTAAATATTTACCATTTTTTCCTATTTCCTATCTTCACTAAGCAAATTATATTTTTCCCTACATTTTGCATCTTTTCTTTTGCAAGGAAAATCTATGCTCCAGTTTTCCCTTGTAGAGACTCTAAAATTATTTTTCGTGGTGGTGGTAGTACTCAAACGTGTAAGAAATTCATTCAATCCTGACTCTTGGACCACTCAAAGAGAGTAAACTTATGCTGGCTAACATCCTTAGACCTCTGTTAGGATCACTCTAAAAGTAGTACCTTTTCAGCAGAGAGTGTTCTTGGATATTCTTACTTTTTTTTATATAATTATTTATGATGCTCCCTGTACACCTCGGAAATTAGTAAGACAGAGACGTATATCCTATATCTGAATGGCTAGCAGCTATGGCAACACTCTGAATTGCCACCTGAGAATAAAAATTGGATTTTGATTGGCACTTACGCATGAAGCAGCCAGACTGTCCAGTGATTACTTTATCTATCCTTTTTCACAGTGCATCACCTTCCTGAAATTTTCACTGCATTCACATTGTAAGAGTTCAATTATCATATTCAGTGCTTTTGCTACCGCTTACAGATCACCTGCACTTGCAAGTCCATCATGATTAAGTAGCATGTGAGTTAAATTGCAATAGGTACTCCCAGATAACTCTATGCATGGGCACTTTGACCCATTTTAGATCAATTTATAAAATCTATTGCTATAAAAGTTCATGTACAGAGAACTCCTCACCACACCGAGACACAGGAGAGCCTTTCCCTATACTCTGTACTCTTACACTCTAATTCCTTGTTACTAGGATAAATATTTGTCCACCTTGAGTCCTTGAGAGAACCTTTTTCAAATGGATGAAGCAGCAGGTTTTTATGCAAATACAGAAAATATATTTTGTTTACTACTTGTTTCTGTTGATTGTATTGCAACATAAAATTTGACAGCTTATAATAAAAATAAGATATGAAGTAAAATTAACCAGAAAAGATTAGAAATATCAGACTCCAAGCAATTTTAAAGGATTTGTAGTTTCACTGATGTTCTAGAAGCTTTGTTTGCTGGTACCCACAATGAAAACACATAAGAAGTCCTACTCTGTAAAGAATGTGAACCTACAGATTCCAGTCTCCCAGCATCCATTACCAGTTTGGCTCTTCCCCTGTCCCTCCCATCTTTCTTACCATGGTACGGGAAACATGGTTTATTTTCTCTCTGTTGAAAAACAAGGGTTTATTCTTCTTTGGTACTACTTGAATAGAAGAGAGAAAGGTATTTAACTAGATGAAAGAAAGCATATTGCAAGAAATAAATCTTTAATTCTAAATTCTTAATTCATCACCAAATTGATTCAAAACCTGATTCTAGCAGTCTGCAGAAGCACCTTGAAAAAAAATGTGAATTTCTGTCAAATAAGTACTGTTAATTAATATTTAAAAGGAAATAGGCCCAGCTTTTAAGTAGGACAAGTCACAAATATATAGAAGGAACATGAATCTAAGGCGGAAGATGCCGTGGCTTTATCATAAGGCCATGACACTAACAAGTTACTGTTTGCAAACTCAAAAATGCAAAAGCACTTGTTCATCAGTGTGTGCCAGTCAATTATTCTCCATGCTAAAATCAATTGTATGTCAAAATAAACAGAGGAAGCAACCTCCAGCGTCTGCATCAACAGCAGCTCTGCAAAGGTATGTTAAGTGTTAGATACGCTTTTACATACTTCCATCCATCAATCCTGCTGTCTTTGGCTACATTAGTCACTAATCCACAACCCTAAAATCACATTTTCTGTTGTACTGGTCTTCCAGTTTTTCTACGTCAGACAATACTTAAGGAAAGGAGATACTTAAGTCATATATGCTAACAGGGAGAGTGAAAAGTATGTTTGTCTAGCCACAGTGAAGGTATACAGGTTGGACTTGTGCACCACAGTTGAGACAGCTGAGTTATGCTGTATTAATGGATTAGTTACTCATGAAGTAACAGTTTGAGCTGAACATTGTGAATTACAATTGAATTTCATGAATACTTTGGAATCCCAAAAGAAAAAAATGGGAACATTTTCAAGACAGCATAAGTATTTTCAATTTGTATCTTTAAACAAAAACTCATTTTTGAAATGTGATTGTCATGGCTTCCTTAGCAAAGTGAAAACCACTCCAAAACCACATAATGTATTATATTTCAGGAAAAAAATACCAATATTTTTGGTTTGGATGAAGAATTTTTTTTCTCCATTTTGATCAGCAAAACAGTTACTCACAAAGGTCACATCAAGAATGTGCAGTGAAAGATATTGGAGATACCACTGTTTTTTTCATTTACTGGAATTGTTGCAAGATACATAATGGTTGACACATGTAATTACAGGAAAAGGGAAAATGATCTATTGGTTAAAACAGTGGAATGCAATTCCTGTTGCACCCAGACTGCTCATAACTGGTTGCTACATTTTGCGAACTCCTGATGTGGTAAGCAAAACTGATGAGAAATCTACAATAAGCGTATGATCTCTGAGATGAATTTTTAATGTTCTCTTTAAACAAACAGAATACCGTGACAGTACCAGATAGCCAGAGTGTCCTGCCTCAGTTTCCTATTTCTACGAAGACAATGATATCATCTCATTTCAGAGAGTTACTACGGAAATATTTTCAGACACATCCAGGAAGTATGCAAAGATACAACAAGGATGAACACTGATGAGCCTGCAAGGAAATTAATCATTCTCATTCAGGAGCAGGTTTTGAATAGGCAAACAGGCTTTGAATCATAACTCATTCTCTGCGATAAATAACAGGGGGGAGAAAACACCCCAAAAAACCAAAAAAAACCAATCAACAACTTTGATACACATTTGGGCTCTGGATCTTTCTGCTTTGCCAACCAGAACTGCATAGAAAGTCTGAGAAGCACTTCTTGATGGAGCTCAAAAAGAGCTGTTCAGGTAGCAGGGAAATAAGTATAAAACCAATTATATTGGGGCAGATCAAAGACCTAAGCAGAATTAACAGCAGTTTACAAGCAGAAGTTTACAAAACCAGTGAATATCAATCCTGTACAGCTACACTCTTTGGGTTTCTAGCAATTTATAATTAGACTTCCCAAGTAAGAGTAGGTGCCTTCACACTAGAAAAAAGCCTGCAAGGAATTTTCTTCTATGAACATGTCCAATTGAACCTGAGCAAAACCTGTGGCAATAGAACATACCAAAGTGGCATACTTTACCAAAACGCTGGATTAAGAAGTACTTCCATCTATTGGCTTTAGGGTGAGACCACCTCATCTGAGAGCACAGACAGAGGAATAAGACATGCCCACAACACAGACAACCCAATCTACTCTGATGTTTTAACACATGCCTGCCTTTATTGGCAAAACTTCAAGCCTTGCTTAACCTTTAGATCATCATGGAGAGAGACTTGGTAGTAGCGGTTGACAACCGGTTGAACATGAGCCAGCAGTG
>WTSP01015233.1:20055-30752 GCA_025331215.1 Actenoides lindsayi | reverse complement strand
ATGCTCAGGCATACTCAAGCAGTATAGAAGATAGAGTGTCTATACTCATCTACTTCGCATTATGTTTTCTGAACCCTTCCGGAATTCCATGCTGTACAATCTACACACACAGTTGGAGAAAGAAAAAAACAACAAAACAAACAAAACAACCTGAAACTTTACATCAACAGTGAAAGACCCAGATCGAGATTCACTGCTGTTGCACCCTTTCTAAGATAAATGATTTCTTTCTGCATTTCATGAAGAGCCTGTAAGGAGCCAGAGTCCATAATCCTGCAACAGAAAGCCTTGAATACCTTAGCACAATGTTTCAAAAATTTCTGGCCCTGATAATATCAAAACTCACAAAGCAAATACACATAAATAAAACTACCTACAAATTTCTGTTCATAGATTTTACAGGTACTATTAAACTCCAAAATACTCTTTTTGCCTCTGCTAACCATAATGTATTTATAATAAAGAATAATGTGATTTCTGTTACATTTTTCTTTTAACATGTTATAGTGCATTCTCTAATACAGAAGTGTGTAACACATTCTAATAAATGTCTGGACAGTATATTCTCTACATCATGTATACAGTTGGAGTGTATTAAACAACACGGTACATTATTTTTTGCTTATACAAGTATAAACTTTGTGTTTGCTCTCTAAGCTACCACATAGCAGTCCTTTGCAATTCAAAACCCCCTGCGACTGTGTCCCAGTGGCACTCTCAGAGGTTTATTAGCTCAAGCCCACAATTACCTGATTTCTATCTCACTTTTCCTTTCAGTAAACAATGTTCATCTCCTTTCAGGATAGGCAGATGTAGATATGCAAAAGACAGAGTTGATGAAATACAAATGAGCCTTACAAATCTATCATTGCCCAAAATGTAGGCTCAAAATAATGTAAAGAAGGACCACTGAGCATCTGAGTTCTTCTAAGACTTCTTCAAAATGGTGTATTTCACTGTGCTCACAATCACCTTCTACATAAATTTCTTTATACTTTCACTTGCAAAAGGAATGCTATTGTTCTCTTTCCTCCTCTTCAACCATGACTTTTTCCCTCCAAATAATAAACTAACAGATAAAGCTAAAAATAAAAGAAAGCTGAAGATTAGAAAGATATCCTATTGTATCATTGTCTTTAACATGCCTTCGAAACCACTTCTAAAAATCCTTTAGTATGTTAATACATTTTGTATTGATACCATTCCCTACTGAAATGTAGATGACAATAGCATTTATGAGAATATTTGAACTGCTCTTTTTCATTTTTTCCTACCAATTTTCAAGCTTATGCCATAATTGCATAGAACACCCAGAGGCATAGCCATATGTTATGGATATCATCTCTTCCAGAATGATCAGCAACCCTTAGTTTTGCCTCACACGCTCCACCTATCACAGGTATGCCAACATCCATGACAACAGACATCCTGCCAGTGTCTCCCAGCTTAATTAGAAGTGTCATTTTCCTGGATTCAGACACTATATGGTGAAATTGTAATGAGTCTAATGCATGTCTAAAACTACCATCTTCACAAAAGACCCAGAAATACATCATTATCATAACAGGTCAACTATAACCTTGTTCTCCATATGATTTAATTGTAACTGCTACTCTTTATGCAACATGCTGGAGGAGTTATATTCACCAACTCAGTGTTAGCAGGGCCTCCTGTCAGCATCATTAGCAGAGGAAATGTAAGGTGAATGCGGACTTTGTGTCGATAATGAGCATGCTAAAAAAAGTAACTCAAGCAGCATTGCTTCTGAAACATGTCATTGAATAGGTCTTTTAGTATTTCCATTAACAATCTCGCTGGTGATACAAAGCTTGGGAATGTTATCAATACTGAGGCAGATTGGTACAGCAGAGGAATAATTGGATGAACTCAAAGAATGCTGTAATGCTGATGGGATAGCATTTACTGGAGCAACATGCCAGTTCTCAATATCTAGGGATTAATAGGTCCCTCTGAGCTGTGGGCTCAAAGACCTAATCATTATATGATCCATACTGTTCTCACTACATGAAAAAGGCAAGTGGCATGCTAAGGATGTATTAGATAAGGTATTTCTGGTAAAGATTCAAAAACCTATGTATCATTCTATAAGATCTCAGTGAGCTCTCATCTGGATCATTATATACAGTCACGGTCACTAAAAAAGTTAATTTAAGCACACATAGAGGAGTAGAGATCTTGCCACACATGAAGAATTCAGAATAACTGTTTAGATTAATCAATACTGAGAGCAGAACACATTCCAATTCATTTGAATCACTGCTCTTTCCTGATGTTTTACCTACATGTTTAAAGTATCAATATCTACACACGTACTCATGTATGTAAATATATGCATACATAAAAGTCTGAAAATTGGAAAAGCTGTCTGTATATTACTTGAATGATTACTAATACTGGATTTATAAGGTGCTAGAATTACAGAATCACAGAATTGTCACAGTTAGAAAAGACCTCTAAGATGACTGCATCCACCCGTCAACAAAAACAAACAAAACAAAACAAATTAATTTAAAAAAGGAAAAAAAAAAAAAAAAAAAGAAAGAAAAAAAAGGGGGAAAAAATACAAAACACCTCCCCATCCCACTAGAGAATGTCCTGTAGTGCTTCATCTACATGTGTCTTGAATGCCTCCAGGGACGGTGACTCCACCACCTCCCTGGGCACTCTGTTCCAGCACCTGACTACTCTTTCAGTAAAGAAATTCTTCCTAATATCTGATTTAAATGTCCCATAGTGCAACTTCAGGACATTTTCTCTAGTCCTGTTGTTATTTACTTGAGAGAAGAGGCTGCACCCAACTCACCACAACATCCTTTCAGGTTGTACACATTTGCACCAAATCAAGAGAAGGCAGGACCGTATGTCTCTTATGTCAGATCTAGTAAATGATTTATAATTTATGTCAAACACACACTGGCAAAAGGAGCACGTATATATCAGCGCATCATTTTGCTTCAGAGCTGAAAAGGTCTGACCTTGAACCAAAAACCTTAAACTTGTATTATGCATTCAAAATTATGGTCCAGTGTTTTACAGAACACAGTCTTACACTTGGAGTTATATAAGCAGAAGTCTTCAAAACTTCTACTCCCAAGCAGTTTTATTGATGCTGATGTTATAAAGTTGAGTTAATCAGGCAGCTCGTAGCCACATAAAGAGAAATATATCCAATGCAGGTACTGCAGCCCCCATTTTTCACCAGAGAGAACATGGAGTTACTCTACTCAAGGTATCTACAAGTCTATGTCATACTCAGTCTGCATCTTTAATGAACAGATTAATGAAAATCACATACTTTTTTTTACCATCTCAATCTTCTCTAACCCGGTTGATTTTGATTAAGGGCATGCATTTACATTTTTTGGCACATACATAGTAAGTCTTGATATGGACAGCTAGACCTAATCATTAGCTTTGCAGTATTGTGAGAGGAGATACAGGCATATATGTACGACTTAAACTTCACAAGCAAGGCTTATACAAACCTTTCAATTTAAGGACTGATGACAAAGCAACTCAAAACAAAACATTTTATACTCTTCCTAAAGTTTCAGCCCCTAGAACAATTTCACTCTTTCCAAATAAAATGACAGAATGCCCTCAGCACAGAAAGGACTTTTAAAAGACCTTCTCCAAAACTTGACGTAGGCTGCCATTGAATACAGTCATCAGAAACAGTCATTTCCATAACCTCTTTCCAAATGCATACTAAAACTCCCAAAATAGATTAAGCTGCTCTACCAAATAAAGTATTACTACCTGGACTACTATATGTAACCTATACAATAATACTTAGAGAGTTTACACTTCCAAAAATGATATCTTTAACTTACTGATTGCTTACTTAGCAATTCTAAAATAATACTTCGGCTTCAGACATGACTAACAAGAGTAACAAAATTTCACTTAGTGAATTCCACCATTAAAAGAAAACAACAAACAAACAAAAAAACCCCAAAAAAACCCCCAAACACCAAAAAACAAAAAACAAAGACACAGAAATCCCACATGTTCTGAAGTGGAAAAATTTACTATTTACTTTATTCGCTTCACGTACTCCCACATGTGACTAGAGAATTGTGTGAGAAGCACACTCAGACTATTAAATTCCTCTCAATTTTTGACATCTCAAGCCTCAGGTGATCAAGATTCTCAGTTTACTGAAAGGGCAAGAATAAGACAGTTTTACATATTCACAAAACCACAAATCATTTGTTCCACTAAATAATTCAAAAATGCACTTATCAGATTAAGTATTTTTCCTAAATGAAGAAACCAACATATAATAAGAATTAAGACCAATTTTACCATAAATGTAAACATGGCTGTAAAAAGGAAAAAATAATCTAGTTACTAATCAGACAATTCAAAAAAAAAAACCAAAAAAAAAAAAAGGTAATTTCACACAGAAATGGATGCTGCCATTTAGATATTTTATATTCTGGGAAGGTGTCTAAGTACAAAATACTGAGCAGAACACTACAGAAATTAATAAAAGACACTTGGCTGTTCGATAACATGACAAGCACCTCGGCTTTTACACAGATGAAACAGCCTGGTGATCTTTTTATGACAGTCCCTCCCTCCTGCTGATTCACAGCTTATAAGTACTTGGCAAAGGGCAGCTTTCAAATTTCCTCCCAGGATGCTATTCCAGCTCCTTCTGTCCCGGTAAACACCCTTGGCATTTCATTACTAAACCAAGGATGTCTGTGTCTATGCGGTGAAAAAGAAAAGGAAAAGGGTAAAAAGGAAGAAAAGGGAAAGAAAGCAGAAAGTACAGAACACAAAATCCTGGCACTGGTCTGTGCCTTCTGGCACAGCCCCAAGCTAAGAGCAACAGTGGGATGCTTTCTGCAGATGACACAACCCTGTATAAGACTGTTCCCTCCACATTGCCCCATTGCTTCAAGGGACCTGCAATTTGGTTTTGGCATAAGCAGTGTGGAGCACCATCACCCACTGCTCTAGCAGTGCTGGACCAATGCAACAAGAGTGGGGCCTTAGTGGGTGCAGCCTCTTCAGTCTGCATTCAGAGCCTATGCTGGGCTGTGACAAAACTGAGTTTTCCTACTCAGCTTGTGTAATGCATAGTCGTATCCACTCTAGTGTGCATGTGTGCATGCACCTCCTGATTTAAGAAAAAATAAAACAAACAGCAAACCGAAGAAACTTGACTGTCTCTAAAGCATCCCTCTGTGTGCCATGACTGTTAGCTCTCTAAGTAATGACCTGCTCCACACAGACTATTTACAGGTGTGACAGATCCCACAGCAGTACTGCAATCTTCCATACTATTGGCTAATAAACAGGCAAGCTGCACATAAGTCAAAGAGCATGCTAACTATTTGTCCAGGTATTACTAGATAATTGTGGTAGTTATATGTCATTAAGAGATAGCAAAGGCTATTACACTTTCTAGTTTGTTTTCCTCTTTTCATAAGGTAATACACTTTAAACACATAAAAACCCCCATGTGTGTAACAGGCATGAAAAAATATTTAGAGCAGGTCTGTGCTGTCCAGGTTGATAAAAAGGCAAAAGAATCCACACCAACCCTGAAAGCATTAAGGACACAGTAGGGCACACTGTGTTGTTAAAGTGCTACTTTCTGACTGCAGATGTTCCACCACACAGCATCATGCTACACCACGTACATGTGCAAGCTTGCGCTGGGGCAGCCAGCACTAACCAGCTCTGACTGAAATTCCTGCTGTATGTAGGTCAATCCCTTCTGTGTAGACTTTTGACAAGGTTTTTCAAGCAAAGGGTTTCGACTTCCATTTATTCCCCTAACACTTCCACATGCCGACACCAGTCGCTTGAGTCAGTGCAGTTCAAAGCCAGATAATTCTGCTTCTCTGACTGCACAAGAAGCTGGGGACTGCACAACGCAGCAGACTTACAAGGAACAAAGGATACAACATGTATAAGGATATCCAAGAGTTTATATTCTTGAAAATTAAACCCCAAAGTTACTAGTATGCAACAAAGACCTACAAAGTACAGGCACCCACAGTCTCTTAACAGACCATGGGGAGCCACACGATAGTTTCTATGCATCTATTACTCTGGGTTATGAGCCGTCTAAGCAGTTTACTAGTCATGAAGTAGGTCTTCATCATGCCAAATGCTTTATGAACACAAACCAAGAAGTATTTCCAGGTGAAAAGAATTAGATTCTTATTCAGGGAGAGGCAATTTTCATCAATGTTCTTGGTTTGAATACTCTAACTCAAATGCACAATGTCTCAAAAAATGTATCCAGTATTTCATTAGCATTGACTTTTACTCCTGTTGAAGTCCAGTTTTATAAGAAGTCACACTGGACAACAAAAATGTCCTCAGTCTTCCTAAAATCTATAAAACCCACATAACCTTGAGCCCCATCTACTGGTACCTGATCGGTGAACAAGCATAGAGAAGTATTACAGAGTACTACAGGTCTTATGGACAAACCTATCAAATTTATTTATATGCTCATTTGGTGGTGTCAGGTTTTTTTCTTAACAGGTTTAGTTTCATCCTCAAATATATGCTTGTAACACATACTTACACTTCTTTCTGAATAAAGAAAAAACCAAACAAACCAAACAACTAAAACCCCAAAGCATGAGTATTTTAAGGACTGTATTTGCTCATACGGCATTTGACTTAATTTTTAAAAATCTAAGATTATAATTTTATTGTTTATACCATTAAGATTATATTATTATTGTTTATACCATTAAGTTCTCTTCTCCCTTTGACTTCTCTGTCCTAGTCTATCATTTTGATGATTCTGCTGTCCTTAGGCTTTGCTGCTGGAATAGTCCCTGACTGAAATTGTGCCAAATGATTTAAATCCTCTTGTGGCAACACTAGTGAAAGAAAACACATAATTCCCATTCCAGATAGTCACATCACTGCTAAACACAGAAGATTGTCAAATAAAATAATCCACTGATGAAGTGCAGCCAAAAATCCAGCTTCTATCTGAAAAACAGCAAAGGGAATACTGAAATGATGGGGTATTTGTTCACAAATCTGAGAAGGAATGTATGTATTTATTTTTAGTAATTTTCTTTAGGTTTGTATTACTTCATGAAATATTTGTGATACCTTGATAATCATGAAGACCTTACAGAGGCAATAATATTCCTGATCCTGGCTACTGTGGTCAGGAAACACCCGATACTTCTGCTGTATCTAATAATACCAGTTCTCATCTTTTCTTTGCTCTCTGCTTCTTATGAAGAGCAACAATATCATATTTTTATAAGAAAATACACACTATATATTAATTTTCTTCTGAAGGTAGTTATGGAAGTCTGGAAATTAATTTGCTTCAAGAATTTCCTCTATTATATTACTGAGTGGTTTTAATTGCAAATTTTAAGCTGACTCACTATATACATCTAATTATTTTAAACCAAAAAATGCATGCAATTCTACTGCATAAAATTATTATTTCTGTTTAATAATAGATTGCAATCAGCATGAATTTACTCCTAAAAACTTCAGTAGCTACAAAGTTAATAAAAGAAATAGGAAATAGCTTAAAAATGACTGTAACATAGCTGAAATCACAAAATCATAGAAACACAGAATGTCTTTGGTTGGAAAAGACCTTCACGATCACCTAATCCAACCTTCGACCCAACACTGCAAGTTCACCACTAAACCACATCCCTGAGCATCAGGTCCAGACGCCATTTAAATGCCTCCAGGAATGGCAACTCCACCACTGCCTTGGGCAGACCATCCCAGCGTTTGATAACCCTTTCAGTGAAGAGATGTTTCCTAATATACAGCCTAAACCTCCCCTAGCACAGCTTAAATCCATTCCCTCTGGTCCTTGCACGCATCATCAAGGAGAAGAGGCTGTCCCTCTCCTTGCTGCAACCTCCTGTCACGTAGCTGTATAGAGTGATAAGGTCTCCCCTCAGAGTCCTCTTCTCCAGACTAAACAACCCCAGCTCCCTCAGCCACTCCTCATAGGACTTGTGCTCCAGGCCCTTCATGAGCCTCCTTGCCCTTTTCTGGACACACTCCAGCACTTCTCTGTCCTTCTTCTAGTGAGGGGTTCAGACCTGCACGCAATATTCAAGGTGTGGCCTCACGAGTACTGAGTACAGGGGGACAATCACCTCCCTATTCCTGCTGGCCACAGTGTTTCTAATACAAGCCGGGATGCCATTGGCCTTCTTGGCCACCTGCACGCACTGCTGACTCATCTGTAGTTGACTATTGACCAATACCCCCAGGTCCTTTTCCAGCTGGCAACTTTCCAGCCAGACACCCCAAGTCTGTAGGTTGCCATGGGGTTGTTATGACCCAAGTGTAGGACCCAACACTTGGCCCTATTGAACCCCATGCAATTAACCATGGCCCATTGATCTAACCTGTTTTACGTCCTGCTGTAAAGCTTCCTTACCCTCTAGCAGATCGACACACCCACCTAGTTTGGTGTCATCTGCAAATTGACTGAGGGTGCACTCAATCCCCTCATACAGATCATTAGTAAAGATATTGAAGAGAACAGGCCTGGGGGACACCACATGTGACCAGACACCAGTCAGATTTAGCTCCGTTCACCACCACTCTTTCAGCCCAGCCATCCAGCCAGTTTCTTATCCAGTGCAGACTGAATTTATCCAAGCCTCGTGCCACAAGTTTCTGAAGGAGAATGCTGCAGGAGACAGTGTGAAAGGCTTTGCTAAAGTCCATGTAGACAATGTCCACAGCTCTCCCCTCATCCACTAGGTGGGTAATGTTGCTGTAGAAGATCAGCTTAGTCAGGCGAGACCTGTCCACCTGGTTATCTTGGATGTGCCATGTGATGGCACTCAAGAGCACCTGCTCCATAACCTGCCCTGCTACCAAAGTCAGACTGAGAGGTCTTTATTTCCCAGGATCTCCTTTCAGCCCTTCTTGTAGATGGGCATCATGTTTGCTAGCTTCCAGTCAACTCGGACCTCCCCAGTTAGCCAGGACTGTTGATAAATAATGGGAGAGTGACTTAGTGAGCACTTCTGCCAGCCTCTTTAGTACCCTTGGGTGCATCCCGTCTGGTCCCACAGACTTGTGCACATCTATGGGACACAATAGGTCACTGGTCATTTCTTCCTGGATTATGTGGGCTGCATTCTGCTCCCCATCCCCATCTTCCAGTTCAGGGAGCTGGACCCTCAGGTAGCAACTGGCATTGCTGACAAAAACTGAGGCAAAGTGGTCACTAAGCAGCTCAGCCTTGTCCTTGGTCACAGGGTTCCCTCCCACATCCAGTAGAGGGTAGAGATTCTCCTTAGCTCTTCTTTTACTGTTAACATATAGAAGCACTTTTTCCTACCTTTAATGATGCTGGCCAGATTAAGTTCTAGCTGAGCTTTGGCCTTTCTAATTTTCTCCCTACATAACCTTACACCAACCTTGTACTCTTCTTGAGTTGCCTGACCCTTCTTCCACAGCCAGTAGACCTTCCTTTTCTTCCCGAGTTCTGACCAAAGCTCTCTGTTTAGACGGGCTGGTCTTCTATCACACCGCACCGGCTCGTTTTATGGGACACAGGGACAGCTCATTCCTGTGCTGTGAGGATTTCCCTCTTGAGGAATGTCCAGCCTTCCTGGACTCCTTTGTCCTTGAGGGCTACCCAAGGGATGCAATCAACCAATCTCCTAAACATGTCAAAGTCTGCCTTCTGGAAGTACAAGGAGGTAGTTCTATTGATCTCCCCCCTTACTTCCCCAAGAATTGAAAACTCCACCATCTCATGGTCGCTTTGCCCAAGATGGCCACCAACCTTCACATCTCCAACTAGTCCTTCTCTGTTCGTAAGCAGCAGGTCTAGTAGAGAGCCTTCCCTAGTTGGCTCAGTTATCAGTTGTGTTAGGAAGTTATCTTCCACACACTCCAAGAATCTCCAGGATTGCTTCCTGCTGCTGTATTGTATTTCCAACAGACATCTGGTAAGTTGAAGTCCCTCACAAGAACAAGAGCAAGCAATTCTGAGACCTTACCCAGCTGCCTGTAGAACACTTCATCAACCTGTTCATCCTGACTGGGTGGTCTACAACAGACGCCTAACATGTCATCTGCCTTGTTATCCTTCCCCTGATTCTTATGCATAAGCATTCAACCCTATCATCACAATCATCATCATGCTCAAGACAGTCAAGACCTTCCCCAACATACAGGGCCGCACCTCTGCCTCTCCTTTTGTGCCTATCCTTTCTGAAGAGCCTATAGCCATCTAACACACCTCTCCAATGGCATATCATTTGCTTATATTTAAAATCTCTGATTTTGAAGGACAGTGGTTTGAAACCTGTTAGTCCTGGTGATCAAGAAACAATCCCTTTAGGTACTAATCATTAAACTACCCGATGTGTCCAGCAATTTAATGGTTTTTACTTGGATTTACTAACTTGACCGGGGGTGGGGAGAACACTACCAGAATCTCAAAAAGAAAGAGAAGAAAGTTCCTTCTTTTGAATTCATCAGTTACATTTCTCTCTTTTTTATTGAAATACATGGCTTCAATAATTTTAGTGAAATTCTTATGAACACATTCCTCATTCTTCTCCAAAAAAAGCTGCCAGAACACAACATCATTACCGAAGGTGGGGAAACAAACCACCAACACACACACACACACACACACACACACACACACACACACACACACACACACAAAT